>JAJPUD010000912.1:426422-460261 GCA_023553655.1 Myrmecobius fasciatus
AGAGAGAGAGAGAGAGAGAGAGAGAGAGAGAGAGAGAGAGAGAGAGAAGTGACATCAAAGAAATATTTAAGAATCTTTGTCCAGAACAAAAAGAATCTTTGTCCAGAAAAAGTAATGGACTGGTCCTGTAGCATGCCAGATGGGCAGTTCATTTGTCTAAAGCCCGAGAAGAAACATACTTTGGGGAGTAGGATAGGTCTCATGTTATAGATTTCTGGGAAGATGTGAACAAAAATTACACAAGACAGAAAGGAATGGCTGTGTTGTGACCTGTCCTTTTGGAGGGCATGAACACACTGGGAGATGCTGACCTCGCCATTGTTGAAATGCCAGTTATCTCTTATGTCACAGATTTATTGTTCCCTTGGGCCACTTAGAAATGAAAACTATAGGCCAGGTGAACTAATTCAGTAGTTGTGGAAAACTCAGCAGAAATAGGTAGGAGCTAGAGAGGTCCCCTGGTATTCCTTGGGTGAGGAAATTCCAAAGGGGAGATCCCATGGTAAGGGGAGAAATGCTGCAGGCTCCCCAAAGCTACCTAATCCTGCCTCCCCAGTGCCATGTTGCTACCCACTCATCAATGTTCTTGTATCCCTTTGGTAAGTTTTTTCTCATTACTTTTAGTTTTTCCCTTTGCCCTTTAGGCTGATTGTTATTGTCCCTATCTATTCTGTGTCCTCATTTTCCTGTTTACTCTTGGACTTCTTTGTGGTTCACTTCTTTTAATTATGTATTTTGTTTTAAGTATATGGTTTTATTTCCAGTGCTCATTAATTGTTCAGTTATCATTCTGTGCCTGTCTTAGTTGCAATGCACAGCAGCACAGCAGCCTTAAAGTGTTCAAGAAGGACTATCTGGCCTACCAACCTAAAGAGGCCCATCTTCAGTGAGTCAGCTGAGCTTATTGAAAAGGTGCTGCAAGAAAGCTGCAATAGGTAAGAGGCAGAGAGGGCGAGCAGTGCGTTTAAGAGTAATTCTGTAGCTTTCATAAACTCTCCCCATTGGCTTGCCGTGTGCAGGCCACTGAACCATTGGATTGTGCAGCCCGTCTTTGAGCCCCCAATGAGTTCTTCTCAACCACTTGGGCAGATGTTGGCCAGGCTTCTTCCCAAGCTCCATGCAGCATTTTGAGGATGAAAACAGGAAGCAAATTGAGTTTTTGGATGGGTATTGATATAAAATGGAAAATGCAGGCCTTTTTCCATTAAAAAAAAATCAGTTCAGAATTGGTTTTGCCTGTAATAGTGAGCTCTTTCCACAGCCATATATTAAAAGGGTGTCTTTTGGGTAATTCAGAAGAGAAATAAGTTAACTTCGACCTAGTTGAAATTAATTGAAAATCCCCATTTTCAGAGAAGTGCCACAAAACGCACATTCCATGATGCAAGAGGGAGATGAGCATTTTTTCAGAAGCGTTGTTTACCCATAATGTACACACATTACTTCTTACCTACCTTCTTCTCTATGCATTTGTTGACCTCAGAGTTTTTGTCAGCAAAAGATGGGCAACAATTAAATTTGTGCTTGTGGAAATGAAGTTTTTTTTTTAATTAAAGCTTTTTATTTGTATAACATATATATGGGTAGTTCCCCAACATTGATCTTTACAAAGCTTTCCATTACAAATTTTACCCCCAGTCCCCTCCCCTCCCCTAGATGGCAGGAAGTCCACTACATGTTAATAATGTTGAAATGCTTGAGAAGTTATGCAAGAAAAATCCTATCTACAAGAAAAAAAAAGAATCAAAAAGGAAACACAATGCAAGCATATGTCAACAGAGATCATGAAAATGTTATGTTGTGGTCCATATTTCATTTCCCTCTCTCTGGGTGTATATGGTTTTCTTCAGTGAACAACTGGAACTGGTTTGAGACAATTCTTTGTTGCAGAGAGCCATGTCCATCAGAATTGATCATCGTGTAATACTGTTGTTGCTGTGTATGATGATCTCCTGGTTCTGCTCGTTTCACTCAGCATCAGTTCATGCAAGTCCCTCCAGGCCTCTCTGAAATCGTCCTGCTGGTCGTTTCTTACAGAGCAATAATATTCCATAACATTCATATACCATAACTTATTCAGCCACTCTCCAGTTGATGGGCATCCCTTCAGTTTCCAGTTTCTAGCCACTACAAAAAGGGCTGCCACAAACATTCTTGCACATGTGGGGCCCTTTCCTCCCTCTAAGATCTCTTTGGGATATAGGCCCAGTAGAAACACTGCTGGGTCAAAGGGGATGCACAGTTTGACAACTTTTTGAGCATAGCTCCAAATTGCTCTCCAGAATGGTTGGATCTGTTCACAGTTCCACCAACAATGTATTAGTGTCCCAGTTTTCCCACATCCCCTCCAACATTCATCGTTATCTTTTCCTGTCATTTTAGCCAATCTGACAGGTGTGTAGTGGTACCTCAGAGTTGTCTTAATTTGCAGGAAATGAAGTTTTTTTTTTAAGTTACCTTTTTTATTTTTTTATTTTTTTCCTTTGTAATGCTATTTTTTTATTTTATTTTATTTTATTTTATTTTATTTGCATAACATATGTGTGGGTAATTCTTCAACAATAACCTTTACATAGCTTTCTGTTACAAATTTTCCCCCCAACTCCCCACCTCTCCCCTAGATGGCAGGATATCCACTACATGTTAATTATGTTAAAATATTGGCAAATCGAATATATGTATACATATTTCCAAACTTATCATTGTTGTGCAAGAAAAATCTTATCTACACAAACGATATATCAGATAAAGGAAACACAATGTAAGCAAACATCAATCAAGGAGTATGAGAATGTTATGTTGTGGTCCACATTTCGCATCCCTCTCTCTGGGTGTATATGGCTTTCTTCAGTGAACAACTGGAGGTGGTTTGAAACATTTCATTGTTGAAGAGAGCCATGTCCTTCAGAATTAATTGTCATATAGTACTGTTGTTGCTGTGTATAATGATCTCCTGGTTCTGCTCATTTCACTCAGCATCAGTTAATGTAAGTCTCTCCAGGCCTCTCTGAAATCATCTTGCTGGTCATTTCTTACAGAACAATAATATTCCATAATATTCATATACCATAATTTATTCAGCCATTCTCCAATTGAAGGGCATCTATTCAATTTCCAGTTTCTAGCCACTACAAAAAGGGCTGCCACAAACATTCTTGCACATGTGGGGCCTTTGAAATGAAGTTTTTTGAAGAGCTACTTAAATTTGTTTTATTTATTGAATGCCATTTTGTAATTAAATTTATTTTCACAAGTATCTAACATTTTCATTGTTGATGCCTGGTTTGAGGATGAGCTTGTTTCATTTTCTTTTGAATAAATGAATGGACCATCTCTTAAACACTTACTATGTACAAAACATCGTGCTGTGTCCTAGGGATCCAAATAGAAAAAGCTAGATGGTCTTTGCTTGGTTTTGAGAATTTCATATCCTGTTTGGGGGAGATAACACACTTTGAAAATTCAGGGTAGCACATGTGCAAGAATGTGGCAGCCCTTTTTGTAGTGGTGGCTAGAAACTGGAAACTGAAGGGATGCCCATCAATTGGAGAGTGGCTGAATAAATTATGGTATATGAATGTTATGGAATATTATTGCTCTGTAAGAAACGACCAGCAGGACGATTTCAGAGAAGCCTGGAGAGACTTGCATGAACTGATGCTGAGTGAAACGAGCAGAACCAGGAGATCATCATACACAGCAACAACAGTATTACATGATGATCAATTCTGATGGACATGGCTCTCTGCAACAATGAATTGTCTCAAACCAGTTCCAGTTGTTCACTGAAGAAAACCATATACACCCAGAGAGAGGGATATGAAATATGGACCACAACATAACATATTCATGATCTCTATTGATATTTGCCTGCATTGTGTTGCCTTTCTCTGATTTTCTTTTTTTTCTTGTAGATAGGATTTTTCTGGCATAACTTGTCAAGTAATTCAACATTATTAACATGTCATGGACTTCCTGCCATTTAGGGGAGGGGAGGGGACTGGGGTAAAATTTGTAATGGAAAGCTTTGTAAAGATCAATGCTGGGGAACTACCCATACATTTGTTATACAAATAAAAAGCTTTAATAAAAAAAAAAAAGAAAATTCAGGGTGGATTGAAAGGCCTAAGCATCCCAATGGTGGTATAGTGGGACACAAGGGAAGACCCAGGAATGGTGCCACCCAGTAGAAAAAAGGTAAAATTCCGTTTCAGCCTTATTTTCTTTAAGAATCATTTCAAGTGATGGCCGAGGCCATCTGTCAGTGGACTAGTGTGTTCTATTTCCTCTTACATGGCTAAGCTCAGGTTCTAATGTAGCCTTTCCTGACCCTCAGTACCTCTCCTCCATCCTTACTTCTTCCTCTCTTCCTCCTCAGTGCCTTAGAGTCGTGAGTCATTCATCTGTGGTTGTAGTCTCTCATTAAATATAAGCTTGTTGAGGGCAGAGGCTGTTGGATTTTTGTCTCCGTGTTCCTGGACCTCTACCACAGTGACCTTGCACATGGCCAACACTTAATAACTGGAGTGGAGAGGACTAGACCAGTGACTTACTCAATTCAAGGGACTCCTGGTGAGGAAATGCCTTGGACCAATGCAGATAAAGCTTTTAGAGTGTTGGCTGCCTTGAGACACAAAGAGAGGTTCAAATGACATGTCCCTTTGCCCATTTTGTTACCTTTGAGGCAGGATTTGAATGATGGCCTGACTGACTGTCTCTGTTGCAGCTCCACAGAACCTCGGGCTTGTGATTAGGAAGATTTTAGTTCAAATCTGCCTCCCGTGGGACTCTGGGCAATTCCCTTTCTTGGTCTCAGTTTCTTATTTTGTAAAATGAAGGTAACACTAGCACCCCCCTTCTCGGGCTGTTAGGAGGATCAAACACTCCCAGTGTTAAATGCAATGAAGGGTCTCTTGCTCACAATACATACTGTAGAGACATTTGCATCGTCCAGCCCTCAAGGTCAGGGACCGTTTCCAGCACCTTCCCTGGCCACTTGGTAGGCGTTTGTCAGAGTTAATGATGAAGACTATTTTGATATCCTCCTGGGCAATTGCAGCACGTCCCAGCTCTCGGCCTCCTGTGTGCAGCACCGCCAAGCAAATGGTTTTAATGCTGTACTTCTCAGGTAGAATGAGCATATTCATTTCCCATTGTTCCCTAAACAAAGACTGAATCTCATTCTCCAGAGTGCCAAGGCTAATAATGTACTATCTTCCCATTCCACTGAGTCCCTGAAACATATGTAGACCATTTTTCAATTTGTTTTATCAACATGTAATATTCAGATGAGCCAGGGACCATATGTGACCACTAAATCATCTCTGCCAAAAAAAAAATGGTATGAAAACAGTCCCAAATATTGGAGAGGAAGCCTGTGGTCTAGAGAGAGCCTCACGGGCTGGGCTTGGGAGAGGAATGCAGGGGGGAGAAAATTGTGTGGAGGGTCCCCAGTGAACTGGGAATTGGGGACATAGGTAAATTCTAGGGAGGCGAGCTCTATTTCCTTTCCAGATGAATGGAGTCAGTGAAACACAAGCTACTGTAGAACTTTGAGGACAGGGATTGTTTGGCTTTGGCCCAGCATCCTAGAGCCTGGCTGGGCCCTGACATATGAGTACATAGACCTCAGAAGGCACTTAATAAATGCTCATTTTGTTGAAAGGATGAATTTATTGAAGAAAGTCTTTTTTTTTTTTTCATTTCACTGCTTGGTATCTGTTTCTTTTGTAAGAGCCAACGATACAGTTCTCCACTTTTTCACTCTATGGTTTGCTAATCATTATGAGTTTCTTTGAGTGTCTCAGGAACATAATTTACATATAGGTATGTATGTATGTATTGTGATGTGTGTGAATATACAGATACATATTATGAAGGTAGGTATATATACCTATATGATATATATATATATGTGTGTGTGTACATATATATGTTTCTAATAGCTTGGAGCTTCACAAAGTAGGGAAAGGAACAAGTACTTAATAAGCACCCACTATGTGCTAGCCACTGTGCTAAGCACTTTACAAATATGATATCATTTATTCTTGATAATAACACTTGTTGGTGCCCTCATAGGTGCTTATATTATCCTCTTTTTATAGACTGGGAAACTAAATTTAGTTCAAAGAGGTGAAATGGCTTGTCCAAGGTCACGCAGCCCATAAGCAGCAGCTTCCATACTGTGTTTCCAAAAACTGTTGACTTCATCGCCTGCTTTCTCCTCTATAGAGTGATAACTTGAGAGACAGTTTGGCAAAGCCCTGAAACTGGCCTCAGGAAGGTCTACATTCAGATCTTGTCCCTTGTACTTAGTAACTGTGTGACCATAATCAAATTACTTAACATCTCTGAATCTCACACAATACAGACAAAACCAGATTCTGACAGGCAGTTCCATCTACAACCCATGGATCCATTGCACATTGATAGAGCCGAACAATGAATTTGGAAGAGAGAATACCATAATTGATCAAATGGTAACGAATGGCATAATTGAACCATTTTTCCTAACTGCTTGCCCCTCCTTTAAAGAAGGGCAAGTGAAAGCAAAGATCCCATTGCCCCGTTGGATCTTGGGTTGGATTAACTCCTCAGAACAAATCAGGAGAGATTTTGTACTGCCAGGGCACAGGGCAGAATTTCTGAAGTAGAACATTGGAATCTTGGTTAGGGTTTGATGTATCTAGCCTGCTTTGGAACAAGCTGTCCTCCTGTAGCCCAGGGCACCTAAGAGGATTTGGAAAGTTCTCCTTCCCCCTTTCCCACATTCCTCTTTCCCCACTTCTTACTTCTTTCCCCATTTGTATCCCCTCCCATGTTTGGTGACATTGCTATTCTTAGAATCTGATTTAGGATGGGCCTTCAGAAGTTCTATCGTCCTCTATTTTTGTGAGGGATGGTGGGAAGTGATAGTGTCATAGGAAGCACAGAAGAGATAGATGCACAGCCCCCTCCTGAATAACTGCACTTTATGGTAAACTTATCCATCATGTCTTCTTTATCAAGTAGTAGCATGGTATAAGACAGTATTACCATCAGTTTATAAGCCAGGCACATATTGTCATGCACACACTCAGTGTTTGTAATGGTTCAAAGTAGTTCTGTCAGTTAGAAATAAGAGTTTTGTGAAAACGTGATTCTTTTCTACTTGCTCTTCTACTCTGACTGTTGCTGAATTGAAACAGTCTTTGGACAGCTCGTCACACCTCCCTAAGATAAGTATGAAGGGGATAGTTACAGTTGTTTTCTCCACGTCTGACCCTTCCATTTGATTGGAGTTTCCTTTTTCCTTTGCCTTCAACTGAGACTCTTTCTGCCTGCTCCAGCTTGGAACTCTTACTCTCAGCTCAGTTCTAATGTCTTGGTTTTTCCTTTCATTCCTATAAAATTGTTTGTTCGCTGGCATACAAAGGTTTCTTAGACCTAAGTACGTCTGATAGGTTGGCATGTATCTGACTAGAGTACTTAGGTGGAGGTCAGGGTCATCCACAGCGAGATAGAAATGAGGGAATCAGGCTTTGAATGCCTTGTCAACTGTGTCCATTACAATGCCATAGATAGGCCTATTGCTTTTTTCTTTTTCTTTTTCTTTTTTTTGGACTATAAGAAAGTTTCTCCAATCACGTGGTGGATTCAAGATAAAGATATTTCCCACCCAACATCAGTGTCTTTGTCATTTATTTAACTTATGAGACAAAGGTCTTTGTGTTTCTTCTGAAACTTGCATAAGCTCTGCTGCTGCTGAGGAAAGGTGCTGCTTGTAATGTCTCAGAAACTATGCATTGGGCCAGAGAAATCCGAGCTCTGGAAAAATGGCAGAATTGACCAGAAAAGGTTTGGATGTAGCAGACCTTGGGCGTAAGGTGCCCTCGCCATGTGTCCCCAGTGTGTGCTGTGTAAGAGTTCCTCTAGTGGTGTTCATGCAAGGCCTCTTCCTTCTCCTCCTCCTCCTCTTTCTCTTCCTCCTCTTTGTTTTCCTCCTCCTTCATTTAAAAATATGTAGCATGGGATTAGAAAACAGCAAAGAATAAGGTAACTTATTATTCTTTTTTTTACATTAGTATTCTGTTTGTCAGATTTCAAGCTGTATGACTAACTCTAACCCCAAACTTGGCTAGGTGATTTTCTTTTCTTTTCAGTGAAGAAGCAAGCTCCTTGAACTCTCCCTCTGGGTTTGATGCTTACTCTGTCAGTCGAATATCCTACAGTTTTTCAGAGAAATAGCATTTGATCTGAGAACATCTGCAACAGTCTGGAACATTTTTTCTAGCACTTGACATTAAGCTTCCTCTCAATATCAGACATTCTCTCTTCGTTTTCGTGACACGTTTTAGTATTCCTGAGCAAGCTAGCATCCCTGAAGCCTGAGTCTTGGACAGTATCTGTCGGAATGGAAGCTGTGCCAACGTTCTTACTGTCATCACTAACTGACTTTATAATTAACCTGCTGATACTGTCAATAACATAGTTTGGTGTTGGATTAGAAATAAGAGTTCTGTGAAGACTTCTTCCTTCTCCCTTCTCAACTTGTTTATTTTCTCTGACTGTTGCTGAATCAGAACAGTCTTTGATTAGCTCATTATAGTTCTTTAAGATAAGTATGAATTTGAGAAATGCTCCATGGGGTATTTGGCTCAAACTTGCTGCTGAATTCTTTTGTCCTTGGTAACTTCATCTTTATTTGTCACTAACCTTCATCCTAGCAGGCATTCCTTCAAAAATGTTATTTTTCTTTCTGGATGTGCTCTTTTATTATGATCTTCTTGTTATGAAACAAGAGGTTTATGGTCTGAACTATACCAGAGTGGGGCATTGAAACTTCACTCCAGGGTGCTGAAATTTAGAAGGCACTGACAGTATTTGGACTCAGGCAGTGGATACAATCAACTGAGTTTAACCCCTAGTAAGCAATAGGGAATCGCAGATATCATCTCTTTAGCAGCTGCATCCTAGATAAGCTCAGGCTAGACTCATTCTCACCCTTCTCCTTCCCCTGAAGGTTACCTCTCTAGAGATGGCTTGAAAGTGCCCCCAGTTCTATACCCACTGCAGCTGGTTATAGCCCAGATTCTCTCTCTTTTCTCCTAGGAACAGCATCTCAGAATTACTGTCCTCATGGAGCCTCTTGTCCCAAGGTCCACTGTCTCTATACTTTGCTTTGGTTTGTCTTGAAAAGTTGATTTGAGAATACCTGTCATATTGCTTGACTCAAGAGTATTTTGTGGCAAATGCCCTGGTTGCCAAAATTGATAGTTATGGCTCCGGATCTGCTTCTGCTCTAAATATTGAGTTATCCATTTCATTCTTCATAGGGTTCAAGGATGTCTCTAGACTATCACGACTGAACTGAATTTGCTATAATCTGTGCTTTTACTAAGCACACGGTAGAGGAATTCTGCTCTCTAGAAAATGACTAACCATCTTTAGGATGAAATGCATATTTTCCAGGCAAATCCTTCCTTTTGAAAGGTTAAATAGTATAGTACTCTGAAATAGAATTCTAGCTGCTTATATTTAGAAAATGAGGGGAAAGGTCTAAATGTTCTCTAGAATATTCTCTGGCGCAGGGCTTATAGCATTTTTCATTTTATGGTGAACAAGATAAAATTTTACTCTTTTAAGCTCTTCTCTCTTGGTACTTTGCTTTTCTGAGACAGGTAGCAAATTTGCAGAGAGGGATGTCCATGTTGACTTCCCCTACTTAAGTAATCAGTAATCAGATATTTTTTTTTGCCAGTTTTATATCCACATACTTTACTGCAAGGTGCAGCCAATATCAAGTCTCACTGTACTTATTCTTTGCTGGCCATAATAAAACATTTGCCCAGGGAGAGCAAAAGACAGGCCTTTCTCTAACAAGGAGTCTCCCATGCATGTGAAAATGCCCGAGGATTCACTGAAAGACACGCTGACAGAGATAACTTTGTTCCACAGCACTCTGATTGTATTTATCAAATGAGGCAGAAGTCAGGGAGACTTTGCCTGCTCACCAGAGGTGTCTGCTGCTGGCACTGGACATGTTCCTGTTTGTAAATGCCCGTATGTTGATTACATTGAGTTGCAAAACACTGCAGAGCTTCCTCTATGAGATCACTAAGCCTGCCACAGAATTTAGCTTGATTCTCTATGCAGAAAAAGCCAAATAGATGAAGAATACCTGTTGTCCAGGCTGCTATATGCACTTGGACAGACAACTGCTGCTGATGGACAGTAAACTTTGGCCCAGGATCAAATTGGAGGAGAGATGTCAGCATCTGTGAAATTTTCCTGCACTTTTAATGATTACAAATGTTTCCTTCAAACAAAGCCACATCTTTGAAATACCAGCATTCTTCCTCTAATTACATATGACTTACACTCAGGATCTGTTAGAGTCCAAAAAAAGGAAAGCTAGACGTCAGCTGTATGGCAGTGAAAGATCATGGGTATGTGAGGATTGGTTGCAGCAAATGACCAGTGCAGAATTGTGTAGCAAAAGTGAAATAAAGGCTATTACTGAAGAGATAAAGAGCTGGAAGAGATGGGTGACTTCTTTCTTGAGGGTAAAGGATAGCTGATGGCCTGCCATTAGTACCCATGTGTTGCCAAGAGATTTAGAAAAAGGCCCACAGCATGGTGAGAAGATATTCTGGGTTTTTTGTTTGTTTTTTACAGTAGGGCTGGAACAAAAGTTGTGTGTTCTGTGTGAAGGTGTGGGTGAGTTGTGACCCACTGAAGCAAAACCCTGCTGTGGCGAGAGTAAAGAGCCATTGAAGTATGGAAATTTTGCCCCTTAAAAGTGACACTATCTGAGCTGATTGTTTCTAATGAACCATTACATAAGAATCATAAAATAAATCAATTTGTGTGTATACATGTGTGAATATATATGTATGTCTATAATATGTATATATACACATACACACGTATGTGTATATGGATGTATTATGTTTGTTTTTGTTTTTGTTTTTTCCCTGAGGCAATTGGGGTTAAGTGACTTGCCCAGGGTCACACAGTTAGGGAATGTTAAGTGTCTTGAGACCAGATTTGCACTCAGGTCCTCCTGACTTCAGGGCTGGTGCTCTGTCCACTGTGCCACCTAGCTGCCCCTCTCTACAACATTTTCACAAAGTGCTTCATGTTTTAATGGTCCGTCTCTCAAGAGAGTATGACATGAAAATTAGTTCCTTTTTAAATCTTTGAATTATTGTGCTTATGGGTCTTTTGTATTTTAAGTATTTCTTTTGTGATAGAAGAAGAAAACTGTCCCATACCTGGAAAAAAATTCAGGCAGAAGATTTTAGACTTTTTTCCTTCTCATTTTTTTCTCTTTTTGATCTGATTTTTCTTCTGTAGCCTGATAAATGTAGAAATACACATAAAAGAACTGCACATGTTTAACCTGTATTGGATTACTTGCTGTCTAGGGGAAAGGGTGAAGGAAAGGGAGGGAGAAAAACTTGAAACACAAAGTTTTGCCAGGGTGAATGTTGAAAACTGTCTGTGCATGTATTTGGAAAATAAAAACCTATTATTAAAAAAAAAAAGAAAATAATCACTCTGACCTTGATGATATAGGTTGTCATTGTTAATGCCATGAATTCCAGTATAATTAAATCCCACAAGCCACTGACATTTCAGTAGTTTCCCTTTCCCATCTTTATGCAGCTGACACAGTATGCATACACATTGGGAAGGCTCTAAGTTTTATATTCTTCTGGCTGGTTGACAACATTCTGAGACCTAAAGGAATATGGGCAGGAGAGAAAGTCACTTTTGAAGAATGAATCAGCTTTGCTGATTCTTAGCCATCTATAGAGTTTAGAAGTTATATTTGGAAGTAAATTATTCCTTACATCGTTATCAGAATATTTGTTTGACTCTAGTGATATTCTAGGGCTTGACATTCATCCAAAGTGTTGAGCATAATGTATGGCTAAAGTATAATCATGAGATATTGTAAACTGCTTGTCTTACCATTATCTGACTCTCATTACAGCAAAATGAGACTTATTTCCCCAAGTCCAGGCTTGCTGGGCCTCTGTTTGCTAATCTGTAAAGTACAGAAATTGGACTGGATGGCCTTTGATGTTCCTTCTAGCTTTAACTTACCGGGATGTTGTGGGATTGCTTATTGAGATTTTACATTCAAAACTGCCTTCTTTAAAGAGAGGATTCTGGGTGTCATCTTTGACTTCTCCCTAATTTTTCTCCGGTTGTTTTCAAGATCTTTGTAATCTTCTTCCTCAGAATTATCACACCCATCCCCAGTTTCTTCCACTCTGCAAACTTTGTGGTCCAAGGTTCCATTTTAATCATGGCTTAAGCATCCTTTCCTGTGGTCCTCCTGACTTTGGTTGCAAGACTTAAGTCAGTTAAGGATGCTAGGTTGGAGGGGCCAGGTAAATCATTGGGATGGGGTAGAATGAGGAGGAATCAGGATGTGGGGGCTGATACCTGGGGCTAAGAAGCTTCATGTTGCTAAAGAAGGTGAAGAGATATCATTGGAAAGATATTGTAGGAGTAGAATGGCACAGTGAATTGAATGACAAGTATTTGTAAGACAGCTCTTGCATCTAGTTGATACTTGAGATATTTGTTGACGGGGCATGATTCTTACAAAGTAGCTCAGAGTCAGCTAGGGGAGGTGAGGGGTGAGGATGGATTGGGGCTGGACTCGAGAAGATCCAGGTCTTAATCCCATAAACCACGTATCCTCTTTCAATCTCAGTTTTTTGGTCTGTAAAATGGGGCTAAAAAAAGTACCTATGTCATAGGGAGGTTTTGAGGAAAAATGTAATAATCACCTTGTAAACCCTAAAGTCCTGTGGAAATGTTAGCTGTCACCATTATCATTACTCTCGTCACCAATACAGTAAGACAAGGAAGCGTAATTGGTGAAAATTGACTTTAATGCTAAGATACCATGTTGTTGGGGGGTGGAATGGGAGGGAGGAAAGAAGTTGTAGAAAGGCACATGGTGTCAGGAAGGCCTTCCTAACAATGATGACTGCCATAGTGGAATGGACTTCCCTCCCTCCCTTCCTCCCTCCCTCCCTTCCTTCCTTCTTTCCTTCCTTCCTTCCTTCCTCCCTCCCTTTCTTCCTCCCTCCCTTCCTTCCTCCCTCCCTCCCTCCCTTTCTTTCTTTCTTCCTTCTTTCCCTTCCTTCCTTTTTTTCCTTCCTCACTTCCTCCCAGCTCAGTTTTTGATGGTTCATCTCTGATAAACAACCCCCAGCCCCTAGGGAATAGGCCCTTCTAGGATCCACCTTCATAAAACATGAGTGATGGCACACAGAACCAAGGACAGAGTCCTGCCCCCAGGAAGCACAGGGCTTAGCTTAGCAGATGATCCATTAAACCTGAAAGAAGTGGGTTCTTGCTGTGGTCAGTCTGGCATGAGATGGAGCTGGGCTTTTCTTTCCATGCAGCCTTCTCCTTAACTGTGTTACTTGCTGTTTATAAAGAGTCAATTATTCTATTCATTTCTGATTTTTGATGAAGAGTAAATTAGTTTAATAACATTTACTCTTCTGTGTATTGATTGTTAGAAGAAGATTAGAAGCAAATAGCTGTCATATCCCTCTAGTTGCAAAATTTAACCTTCTGGCCTTTTATTTTTTGACAGTAATTGGCTTGCTTGCCTTTAAACCCAGTCCTGTCCACAACAATGCATAAACTGATCAATATTTTGCATTTAGTTGGTACTCCCTCTCCCTCAGCGCGCATGTACGCGCGCACACACACACACATACACACACACACACACACACGCTCACTTTCTCTCTCTCTCCCTGTAGTCTCCTTCCAAACATGCTGTATGGACTTTGCAAATCATCTAATCCAATACAATGTGTATGTGTATCAAGACAATAATAAAATAAAGAGACATATCTTTGTATATGTATTTTATACCTGAGAAGGCAATGTGGCACAGAGCATATGCACACTGATAAGGACAGTGAGTGATATGTATGTCTATGTATATAGATAAAAAGGCTTCTAGAGCTTGTCAGTTAGTAAATACTGGACATCACTTTTTTTCTATTTGAGATTTTCAGACTTAAAACATTGCAGAGGAGGCCTCTGCTTTAGACTAAAATAGTATGGCACCCTGGTGTTTTGAGAAAAGAAACAAAGCTCCTTATGTTTTTGTCCTTTCGCTCTCTCCCTCCCTCCCACACCCTTCTTCCCTCCCTTCCCTCTCTCTTTCAGTAGAAGAAAAAAGAAAAGCTTCCCAGCATAATCAAGTGCTCAAAATGTAATCGTGCTTCTAGAAACACTCAGTCCTACTTACCACTAACTGTAAATCTGGGAGTCTTGTCCTTGGCCTTCACCACCAGGCTGGAATAATGGCAGCTTTGACCAAGTCTTAAAGATAGCTGCTATATCAGATACACAGTCTAAGTCTTCACCGAGTCATGTCCTCAGTGCAGGACCCCCTAAAAGACTTAATGTTCACAGGCGTGGGCTGCCTGAATTTGTCAAAATGCCAAGAGCTACTGAGAGAAGTGACTCTCTTCTCATCAGATCCATATCTGTTATCAAACTACATACCGTCTAGTATATTCCAGTTTCCCTTTCACAGGTCCCAGCTAGATAGCATGCTCATTCAAGGAGCTCAGAATAGCCAGTGCAAATAGATTCATTCATTGCGGTCATTAATTCATATATTAAGTGGTACGACATGAGATAAAAAATCCAAGTTAAAGTATAATCAAAGTTATATTCCTATTGTTACCGAGGCGTATTGTCTATTGAAGACACTAATTTCACTACTATTAGCTTTTCAGCCTAATTAGAATTCATTTCCATATTCTTTTTTTTTTTTTTTTTTTTTTTTTTGCTTTTTGCTGAGGCAATTGGGGTTAAGTGACTTGCCCAGGGTCACACAGCTAGGGAATGTTAAGTGTCTGAGACCAGATTTGAACTCAGGTCCTCCTGACTTCAGGGCTGGTGCTCTATCCACTGCGCCACCTAGCTGCCCCCGCCACCTAGCTGCCCCTCCATATTCTTTAAAAATTCTTTCTTCTGGTGAAATTTTCTCAAATGACCTTTTTTTCTTCTCATGACTCACCCATAGACTTTTATTTTCCCCTAAACAATCATTCAAATATAACTTCATTTTTCCAGTAAACACATTCCAAGAATAAATGACCTTGGCAGTGAACTCCTTCTAAGTAGAAGGAACACATTGACCTGCTTTCATTGTTAGAGTTTTTGTAGATCTTAGAGGTAGGAGAGTTCACAGGGGAAACATTTCTTGAATCTCAGTGGAATGATAAGTAGGTAAGTGCGCACATGCATCTGGCTGACTGTACGTGGCTGAACTTCTTTGATATCCCTAACAAACTAGATGGGTCTAGATAGTCCTATAATGAAAAGGCTACATGAGATACCTGGGGAATATAGATGTGGTGACATGAAGGGAAATTAGATACCTACAATATGCTCTTTGATGGAAGCCTTTCCACTTGGAGGGGGGCATCTGTAAGAATTTCTTCTAGGGCTCAAACGTCTTTGGCTACTCTTATTTAGATCATTTAATGACAGTTTTGAAAACATCCCACAGCTAAATGTCATCTTAGGTTTGGAAAAGTCTACCCGTTTTGAATGGATTTGCTAATTGTTTGAGCAACAACAGTCGATTTTTCTTCCTTTTCCACTTTTAAGTCACAGACAAAGTTACGGAAGCCAATGGAGGAAGCCCTACTATGAGGGTGGAAGGTGAAGAGAGGGACAAGAAGAGAATGGATTGGATCCCCATCCTGTGGGTGACAGAAGGAAGATTTTCTGCTCTTTTCAGTCTTCAAGGCAATGCTCATTGACCCTCTAGAGCTGGAAGGAGATTATCAAAGTGATTAATGCTCAAGTGGGAAAAAGGAATTGGGAGATGGGGAGTTTTCAGTTATTTTTCAGGTAGTTTATTTTCCTCAACATTTGACAAATGGCAAATTATATGAAAAACTAATACAAGAGTTTATGATGGCTGTATCTTTTCTACCAACCATATTACAACCTATCTACATTGTAAAGGATTTAAGCAATATTGCAAATATCTTTGCTTTCCAAAATTGCCTGGGCATTTGCCGTGTATGGGTGTGCTGGGAAACGCTGTGACATTTACCTCCACGTTACCAGAAGTGACACATATAGTTCTCCTTCACCATACTGTCATTAGTGCTGACGTTTCGATAACTCATCTTGAAGTTCACTCAAATGTCTCCCCCCTTCTATTGAGTGGTTTAATGCTTCAGCAGTGTCTGGAAAAAAATTGCTGGGAAGATTATTATTGCTGTGACATCAATTAATCATACAGGTTTTGTTATTCATAGTTAGCTCTACCTCTCAGCTATATCCCAAATAAAGTCAAGTAGTTGATTTCAGGTTAAAGACATAGAGCAGACGAAGTTCTCTTCTTTCCAGATAGAACAGGCAGGTGGCTAATTAGCCACATTCTGACAACTGAGATTGCAGTTACAGACCTGTCCAGACTCCAGCATTCTCTTTACTGAGTTAAGAAATGCAGAGATAGATAAAAATCCTTAACAGTACCCTGGTTGTCAAGGCTCCGCTCCAATGCCTTATTGCTGGTCTCTGGCACACCTCAGGAGGATGAACGTGACAAGGAAGGCCCCAAGAACTCCAGATTAGGGACTACCTCCAATCCTGGCCCTTGCAAGTCTTCCCTTCCCCATTGGCCTTCCAGACATAGAATTCTTTCCCGTTCCTCCTTCCCTCATCCCCAGTGGGCTCAGAGGATGTTACCCGGATAGTGCCAGATACTTTTACTGTTGGGACAGATTGCTCTCATCTGCAAGAAAGCTTCTCCAAAAAACCTGGGCTAGTTGTTAAAAGCTGGAGCTGAATATCAAGCCTTTATTGGCCTAACTCAGTGTCTCAGGAGAGATCCCACCTGTAACTTCATCCTTTGTCCCACATCTCCCAACCCCCTCAGCTTTTGCAGTTCCAACCTACTTCAGCAGTCTTGTTTCCATTAGTCCTTTTTGTCTCTTAGCTGAACCCCTGACTGTAGTGGCCGATTCTGTCAGCCTGTTTCAGTGAGGATTCTTGCTCCTGTCACCATCACGGTCCCATTCTGATCTCCCAGCTTTGACCTCTAATGTGCCCGACAGAGCAAATAGAGTCCAGGCCCACTCTCTCTTACCACCCATGACTCCTGTGAGCCAGCCAGCACTTTTGTGGTGTTCCTGGCCTATTAACTCCCTGTGTTGAATAGATTTGCTAATTGAGCACCAACAGTCGATTTATCTTCCTTTTTCCACTTTGAAGTCGAAATCTGTCCCCAACCCCCACCCCGGCACTCTGCCCTGAAGGAAAAGCCCTGGGAGTCAAGCCAAGCCAAAGCTAGCACATTCTGGGCACATTTGAGAGAAAGCACAGGCACTCCCTCTGTCCCATGATCCTATGATTATCTATATCAAATTAGCTACAAAACAGAGCAATAATTGCCCATCTGAGTTTTTTGCTTCCATCATGGAAGAGGTCAAATAGAGATTCCTTATAAATAGTGCAATCGTCTGATGGTCCTACCCATTGATTGCATCAAGCCTCAGACTAATATAGGACCTCCTCAAAGAATTTCACAGCCCTTCAAATGAAATTGGTTTAATAAGTCCTTCAGGAAAAAAAAAAGGATGAAAAATGTCAACTGTTTAAACTATGACAAATGGTTTAATGGGCTGCCCATTGAGGTCATCTATCAAATAGTATTTTGGATGGGTACTACAGATGGATAATGAATTGGGTTGAGAATTGAACAGGAGAAAGACAGTGGACTGTATTATATCATTAAAGTTGTGTACCACTTCAAGTAATCCCTAGCTGCTCTGTGATTAAAAAAAGAAGCCCTTCTTTTGAAAACATGGGGATTTTTCCAGTGATGTTGTATCGCTATCAATCAAGGAACACCTCGGTCTCTCAGGAATCAAGATTTTGCATCATCTGAAGGGCGGTGGAGATGCTTAGGATGGGCATAAATGGAATACACCATATTAACAAGAACGATAATTATTCAATAAGAAATGTATGTTCAGGAAAGAGTGACTTGTCAAAGGTGTTCAGTGTAGTAAGAGTAAACAATAACCAAGGGAGCTTGTAATACTGTATTTTTAACTGATGTCTTTTGTTTTTGTATCACTTTCATTTCTGAAAATATCCCCTCTCTTCTCTTCCTCTCCCTTCCCCAGTGAGCCAGCCCTTATGGCAAATTCAGCCAAGTCAATGAGCCCTGGCTCATTCGGCTGGCACTACATGCAGCCTCCACAATCTTTGCCAAGAACTCCAGGAGGCACCATTTTTTGATTCCTTAGGGTGATGGTTGGCCATTGTAATTAGAGACAATTCTGTTCCAGGATTTTGGGGTCGTTGACTTCACATTGTTGACATCATTATTTTCTGTTTGTTTTTGTCTTTTACTTCTCACTATATCAGTTATATAAATCCTTTCATGATTCTCCACCTGCTTCATCATTTTCCTTTTTTACAGCAGTCATTTTCTAATGCAGTTTTATGCACCACAATTTGTTTAACCAGTACTTAGTTGATGGGCACCAACTTTATTTCTAATTCTTTGAAAATACACAGTGTACTCCTGGAAAAATTTTGGTGTTTATTGACCCTTTTAATTTTATTTTTAGCCACCTAGCTGTGTGATCTCTACATGGGAATATTTCTTTTAGTATGATTCCAAATCGTCTTCTAGAAAAGTTGGACCAATTCACAGCTCCACAAACAATGTGTTAGTGTGCTTGGCTTCTCAAAACTCCTGCAATCGTGACTGTTTCTTTCTTTTCTCATTTTTGTCAGTTGGCTGAATAGTAGGTAAAACTTCAAATTTGTTTTGTTTTTCATTTTAGTTGTTAATGGTAATAGTCAGATGATACAGTAATTAGAGCACTGGGTCTGGAGTCAAGAAGACTTGAGTTCACATGGGACCTCAGACACACAGTAGCCTCTGTTTGGTGGTAAAATGAGAATAAAATAACCTCCACTTCCAGAGTTGTAGTGAGAATCAAATGAGACAATATTTGTAACTTTGTTAGTCATAAAGTATTACTTAATTTATTATTATTATTGATTAATCAACAGTTTGCACTTCTTGTTTGGAAAGCTGTTCATCTCCTCTAACTACTTTTGCATTAGTGATTGGTTCTTGGTCTTATATTCTTTCTGATTCTCTATATGCTTTAAATTTCAGACTTTTACCAAAGATATTTGCCGGAAAGATTTTTTTCCTGATTGACAGTTTCTCTTCTTATCCTGGGTATGTTGATTTTGTTTATGAAAAGTTTTTCAATTTATTCTAATTTAAAATATTTACTCTATCTTTTTCAATTTTCTCTATCACTTTGATTAAGACTTCTCACTCATCTATTTTATGTGACTTTATATTGAGGTCACATAAAAGAAAAGTTCTCTTTGAATGTCTTATTTATCCATTTATCTGTCTCTCTGTGTCTTTTAATCTATATCTCCATCTACTTGTTTACCTATTCCATGTTTATTTTGAATTTATTTAAATGGTATAAGATGTTCTTGTGAACTTAATTTCAGCTCTGTTGCTTTCTAAGTTTTATAGTAGTTCTTGTCCAGTAGAATATTCTTCCCCCAGTAACTTTGCTTTCTCAGGTTTGATGTATACTGCATTATTGAGTTTGTTTCTGATACATTTTTATTTAACATAATCCACTAACTTAATTTTCTATTTTTAACCACTATCAAATGGTTGTTTTGTTGCTTTATGATGTTATTTGAAATCTGGAAGGCACTTTAATCTTGTCCTCTAAATGAATTTTGCTATGATTTTTGTCTTACACCCTCAAGTACCGAAGTGTAGTTTAGATTGGTTCAGCACTAAAATTTTAAATTAGTTTAGGAAACATCTTTTTAATTTTATTGATGCATCATTACCCTGACCAAAAATTATTCCTTTACTAATTGAAATCATTCTTTAAAGAATATTTTATAGTTATGTTTACTTTTTCTTAAGCAGATTAAATCCCAGATAGTTTATGTATCTTGTAGTAGCTATGAATGATATTTTTCTTTCTTTTATTTTCTTCTGGATTTTGTTAATGTTATTTACAAATATTGTTGATTTTTATGGATTTTTGTTTGTATCCTCTACTGAAGTTATTGTTACTGTTGTTCAGTCACTCAGTTGCATCCAACTCTTTGTGACCCCATGGATCACATCATGCCAGTCACTTTTGTCCTCCCTGCTCTCTCAGAGTTCATGTTCATAGCTTCCATTGAATTATTGTGACTTAATTTCTTTAAGTGTTGACCTATTTGACTTCCTTACTGTCCAAGGAACTTTTCAAAGTCTTTTCCAGCACCATGGTTCAAAAGCATTGAGTCTGTGGTGCTTGGCTTTCCTTATAGTCCAACTCTCAAAATCCATATGTTGCTACTGAAAAAAACATAGCTTTGACTATGCAGACCTTTGTCAGCAAGGGGATCTCTCTACTTTTTTGTTTTCTGTCCAGATTTGCCATAGCTTTCCTTCCAAGTAGCAAGCATTTTCATGGCTGCAGTCACTCTCTGCAGCGATCTTTGAGCCCAATAATATGAAATCTGACACTCCTTCCATCTCTTCTCTGTCTGTTTGCCAGGAAGAGATGGGACCAGTTGTCAAGATCTTAGTTTTTTTCATGTTAAACTTCAAGCCAGCTTTTATACTCTCCTCTTTCAGCCTCATCAGGAGGTTTCTTAATTCTACTTCTTGCCATCAGAGTGACATCGTCTGCTTAGCTCAGATGGCTGATATTTCTCCTGGCAAGCTTAATTCTGGCTTTTGATTTATCTAGCCAGGCATTTCACATGATGTACTCTGCAAATAAATTAAATAAATAAGGTGACAGTATACAACCTTGTCATATTCCTTTTCCAATCTTAAACTACTCAGTTATTCTATGTTTGGTTCTAACTGTTGCTTCTTGGCCACAGGTTCCTCAGGAAGCAATTAAGATAGCCCAGTATTTCCATCTCTTTGAGGATGTGCTAAAGTTTGTTGTGATCCCCATAGTCAAAGACCTCTTTAAAAACTAGCCTGCTTTTCTGGTAATTCTTGGTTCACATGTTGCTGAAGCCTAACTTGTAGAATCTTCTATTTTATTTTTTTTAATGTATTTATTTCACTAAATACAAAATAAGAAAAAACAGAATAGAAAAAAGAAAGGCAGAAAAATAAAATAACAAAATGCAGAATGAAACAAAACATTGTCATGTGCTCAGCAGAACATCAGGGAGGATTCAAGATATATAACAATAAATTTCCATTTCAAGAAAGCATATAGAATAATAGAAGAGATTATATTCACGAGTGTACAGCTTACAGAATCTTAAGCATAACCTGGCTGGAATGTACGTTGAGCACAATTGTTAGGTCATTAGGACTGGGATGTAAACTGATCTTTTTTCAGTCTAGTGACTACTCTTGGATTTTCCAAATCTGTTAGCGCATTGAGTGCAGCAGTATCTTTTAGGATTTTAAATCATTCAGCTGGAATCCCATCACTTCCACTGGCCTTATTGTTAGCAGTGCTTCCTAAGTCTCACTTGACTTCATTCTCCCGGGTGTCTGGCTGGTACATCAGTAACCACACTATCATGGTTTATCTTGGTTATCAGTTGATGTTGGTTCCACAAGAATTTTGACCCATTGTACCCTTCTTCCCATAAGCTCTCTGATTTTATTATGTGTTATGTTGTTTGCTTTGATTTTGGTGAGTGGTTGGAAAATTGAGGTGGACTGTGCAGGAAACGAAGGTTTGAGCTGGATAAAATGGCCTTTGAAGGGCTATGTTTCCTTACAGGTCAGATTAGAGGCTTCAGTGGTGCATCTGGGCAGATACTTCTGTTAGAGCAAGTTCTAGACAGAGAACTAGAAAAAAGGCTTTGTTCTAGAGAATTATCTTTGTGGGGAATTTGTTACCAGGGCAAGAGTTATTGTAGACTGATCACGGAGCTTTGCGAAGGCCTTTGTTCTCTGTCACCCACTCAGTAATCAGGCTTGTAGAGAATGGTCAAGAATGTTTCTAAAGCTTTTCAGCTTTTCTGGAGATTTCAACATCAGCAGGTCTCTCACTAATTTCTTTCTTTTTAAAAAAAATTTTTTAAATTTTATTTATACTTTTTATTTGCAAAACATATGTATGGGTAATTCCTAAATATTAACCCTTACAAAGCTTTCTGTTACAAAATTTTCCCCCCTCCTCCCCACCCCTCCCCTAGATGGCAGGATATCCACTACATTATAATTATGTTAGAATACTTAAATCGAATATATGTATAGTTATTGCCACACATCATTTTTTTCTTCAGGAGAAATCGTATCTATAAGAGAGAATAATCCGATAAAGGAAATACAATGCTAGCAAACATCAATAGAGAGCATGAAAATGTTATGTTGTGGTCCACATTTCACATCCCTCTCTCTGGGTGTATATGGCCTTCTTCACTGAACAATTGTAATTGGTTTGAAGCATTTCATTGTTGAAGAGAGTCATGTCCATTAGAACTGATAGTCATATAGTACTGTTGTTGCCGTGTACAACGATCTCCTGGTTCTGCTCATCTCACTCAGCATCAGTTCATGCAAGTCTCTCCAGGACTCTCTGAAATCGTCCTGCTGGTCGTTTCTTAAAGAGCAATAATATTCCATAACATTCATATACCATAATTTATTCAGCCACTCTCCAATTGATGGGCATCTACTAAATTTCCAGTTTCTAGCCACCACAAAAAGAGCTGCCACAAACATTCTTGCCCATGTGGGGCCCTTTCCTTCTTTTATGACTTCTTTGGGATATAAGCCCAATAGAAACACTGCTGGGTCAAAGGGTATGCACAGTTTGATAACTTTTTGAGCATAGCTCCAAATTGCTCTCCAGAATGGTTGGATCCGTTCACAGCTCCACCAACAATGCATCAGTATCCCAGTCTTCCCACATCCCCTCCAACATTCATCGTTATCTTTTCCTGTCGTTTTAGCCAATCTGACAGGTGTGTAGTGGTACCTCAGAGTTGTCTTAATTTGCATTTCTCTGATCAATAGTGATTTGGAGCACCTTTTCATATGATTATAGTTTTAATTTCTTCATCTGAAAATTGTCTGTTCATATCCTTTGACCATTTATCAATTGGAGAATGGCTTGAATTTTTATACATGTGAGACAATTCTCTATATATCTTAGAGATGAGACCTTTATCAGAACCCTTAAATGTAAAGATGATTTCCCTATTTGATGCTTCCCTCCTAATCTTGTCTGCATTAATTTTGTTAGTACAGAAACTTTTTAACTTAATATAGATGATCAAAATTATCTATCTGGTGTTCAATTAAGTCTCTCACTAATTTCTAAAGACAGCTTGGAAACATAAGCCAAACCTGCCTGTGAAGGAAAAACCAAATTGGGGGTACAGAGAAACTGAACAAAGAATCACTAACATGGCTCCTTCTCCAAAAGCTGGAGCTGACTTGTGATTTGCGCAAGGTGCCATCTATTGATTTGTTACATGGTAGGAAGATTCAAAGGCAATGTGCTAGAGCAAAGTCAGGGCAGTCCTTGTAGTTCTTGACCCCAACACTTGCTAGCTGTGTGACCCAGGACAAGCCATGTACCTGGAAGTAGCCCTTGGCAGCTCCAAAGGCTAAAAGTTGCAAAGGAGTTAGCAGGCTGCACCAGGGACTCTTGACATCATTCAAATCTTTGGTTCAGAAAAACAACAGTTGAAAAAAAGGGTGTGGGAAAATGATTTCAAAAGCTTACTGAGTTTCCTCAGGAAAGAGACTGTTCTTCTGTATCTACTCAAATCATAGGGAAGGCAGCTGGGGAAAAGGGAAAGCACTGATTTTGGAGTGGGCAGACTTGAGTATTCCCTCTGGCTCTGTTACTCACTGCTTGTGTGACTTTACAGAAGGCAAGTCATTTTAACTTCTCTGAACTTCAGTTACCTCATTTGTAAAATGAATGAATGAGCAGATGCCTTTGGAGGTCCCTGCCAGCTCCAAATCTGTGATCTCTGATGACTTCTAGAAGGTTTGATGTGCTCCTTCCTTTGAAATAGACATCTCTCTGGTATTTGAAAGACAAGATCAAGATTGACCATCTCTCCATCCATCATTCCAGTCACCAGGGACTGGGAAGCTCACTCTCTAGCTGCTAGGCTTTGAGACACCATACCGGGAAGGAAGGAAGGAGGGATGCCATATTAAGCTTTTGCTTGTCATAAACACTTTAACTTGAATTAGCTTTCAAAGCTAGCTTCAATTGCCTGTGAATCCCAAGATAATGATATATTAAACAACTAAGGGTAGGAGGAGAGGTGGAGAGGCTGTGGCTGCTGCCGCAATGGCAGTGGAGGAGGGCACAGAGCATCTGGGTCCAAGGCTAGTGCAGAAGGCAGAAGGATAGGCTGAGGATGGTGGTGGAAGCATGCTGGAGATAACTTTCATCTACTTCAGAGTTTTCGTGAAGTTGAGTCTTATATAAACATATGCGAGCCACAAAAGTTGAAATTTGTTTTGTTCCATGGACGCTGATAAAGTTGGCCGCCCCCAGGTCAGATATAAACATACATAGCTTGTCAGGTAGCTCACTATGTATTGGAGAAATGCAAATTAAAACAATTGTGAAGTACCACTTCATAGCTAATAGAACATAGAAGGGGCAGGGTGGCTGTGATGCTCACAATGCAGGAGGGATGCATATTCATTAAATTACTGCCTAGGTGATAGCAAATGCTGCCACACTGCCATATAATGCCTTTGGGAGGTATTGCTTTGAGAAGGCCACAATCTTATTGGACCGGATGGAGAGTTCCTCCTTTTGGTGCACGACTCACGCAGTCTACTTGCTACAATAAAGTACCCAGGAGTACCTAGAAGAGCTTCTTGTCTCCTGAACTAAACAATCTTTCCTTCAATTACAACAGATGTCTCCTGCTTTGAAAATAGCCTTTACACAGGTGTGAGTTGAATATGAAGGGATAATATCTAAAAAATGAAATTAATGACTGAGAGAAGAATATACTAGGAGAAAGGAAAGGGAAAGAATGGGGTAAATTATCACGCATAAAAGAGGCAAAAAAAGGTTTTACAGTTGAGAGAAAGAGGGAGGAGGTAAGGGGGAATGAGAAAACGTTATTCTCATTAGCATTGTCTCAAAGTGGGAATAATTACATCCTCAATTGAGGATAGAAATCTATCTTACTCTATAGGAAAGGAGGAGGGAAAAGGGATAAGGGGAGTGATAGAAGGGAGAGAAGATTGGAGGAGGGAATAATCAGAAGCAAAACACTTTTGAGGAGGGACAGGGTGAAAGGAGAGAGTGGATCAAATAAATGGGAGGGGAAATTGGATAGAGGAAAATACTTTTAGCAAAAGCAACTGTGAAAAAACTTTTGAACCAAGTTTTTCTGATCAGAGCCACATTTCTTAAACATATAAGGAACTGAATCATATTTATAAAAATAAGGGTCATTCCCCAATTGATAAATGAAGGAAAGATATGAACAGTTTTCAGATGAACTAATCAAAGATATCTATAGCCATATGAAAAAAATGCTCTAACTCACTATTTATTGGAAAAATGCAAATTAAAACAATTGTGAGGTACCATTTCATACGTATTAGATTAGTTAATAGAACATAAACAGAAAACAGCAAATGTTGATGGAGATGAGGGAAAAATGAGACATTAATGTACTGTTGGTGGAGTTGTTAATTATTCCACCATTCTGTAGAGCGATTTGGAATTATGCCCAAAAGGCTAAAAAAGCATGCCTCCCCTTTGATCTAGCACTGCCACTACTAGATCTGTGTCCCAAAAGAGATTTTTAAAAAGGAAAAGCACCTATATGTACACAAATATTTATGGTAGCTCTTCTTTGAGAACAAAGTATTGGAAATTGAAGGGATGTCCATCAATTGGGGAATGGCTGAACAAATTGTGCTATGTGAAAATAGCCTTTCATTTGTGTTACTCATATAATTTGCCCTGTTTTTAATTAGCTGTGGAAATTGCATTAAGACAGTTAAATCTGGATCTGCTCCCTAAAGTTCACCTCTACCACCACCATCTGATAGGTTCAACTGTGAAAACTTGTATAAAATAGTCTTATACTCTAGAAAACCCTTTTCAAATCCTGATTTTATTGGTTCTGCTAGCCATTCTATGAGTAAATAGATTTTGCACATTCGTATTACTGATTGTGTAGTGGCCTGCAAACCTGTCTTGTCTCTTATTCTATATTATAAACTCCTTGAGGGTAGGGGTCAAGTCTTTCAAGTGCCTAATGAGTATGTTGTACCTAGTGAACCTGTAGTGAATGTTTGTTTAAATTGGCTGAATGATACTGCTTGAAATATAAAAATGTGCCTTTCTATCATCATACTCATCTAATTAAACTTTCCAAAAGACAATTCTAGCTGAAATTGAAAAAAGTGGAATAAAAATCCATAAGACTTACATGCATGTGTGTTTGTGTATATGTTTATATCTAAAATTTGTATATATATTAACTTGAAGAGAACAGAGTTGATTGATTGGTGCACATATGTGACTCATGTCACACACACACACACACACACACACACACAAATGTGTTTACCTACTGACTTAAAAGCTGCAACTGTTTTCTTCAAGTTTACCAAAGTTTGCTTATCTGTTAAATCGGGTGGCTTCTTTCAGTTTTCTTCCTTCTTGGCATCCCTGCAGATTTTCCCTTTGTTGCACACTTCCTCCTCCCAGATATTCTCTCTTTGTTTGATTTTCCTGGTGTTGCCCTCTTCTGGTTTTCTGCCTGATTATCTGGCTGCTTCTCTGTTTCATTTTGCTGCATTGTCATCCAGGTCCTGATGCCTTAACTCTTGGTTGCCTCAAAGGTAACTTGGGGCCTCTTTCTTTATGTTTAACATTTACCCTTTCTCATTGATCTCAGGTTGTGTCAGCCCCCTTCTTAGCTCTATGCAGATGGGTCTCAAATCTCCATGTCTCTCTCATCTCTCTCCAGATCCCCAACTCTGTGGCATCAATGACTTCTTCATCTGTGGTCTTAGCATTTCCAAGTCATTGTATCCAAACCAGAGTTCATGATCTCCTTCCCCTCACCCACCATCCCTAACCCATCAAGGGTGCCATGGTGTTTCTAGTCAATCAGGTTTGCAGACTTCAGGATATCCTTTTTTCCCCCTAATCCCTGGTAGTCAATTTCTTGCCACATCTTGCCAGCTCCCTGTCCATGACATCTTTGGCATCCATCCTGAAGGCTCTACTCCCTGGCAGTGACCTGCTCCTGGAGTAGCCCCACATCTTCTTATTGGGACCGTTATACTCATCTCCTTATTGCTATCTCCCATTTCTAGTCTTTTTCTCTAATTAGTCCTCTACATAGTTACAGACACAATTTTCTTAAAGCACTGATTCTAAAGGTCTGGTCATGTGTCTCTCTTTCTTGAGAATATTAATTGACTCCCGGTTGCCTCTGGCACAAAATCCAGACTGGTCGCTTGACATGTAAAACCCTTGACATTCACAATTTGGCTTTAGCCACCCTTTCCAGACTTCTTTCATGCTCAACATATCCATTTATTTTTTGTTTCTCAGACTTGACATTGTAGCTTCTGTGTTTGTGCTTTTGCCTCAAACCTAATTTGACTTCACCCTTAGCTTTATTCAGGACTCGGCTTGGGTGCCATGTTTTATGAGAAGTCTTCGTTTATCTTACTCATAATTAATGCTCATGCTCCTTGCTCAGAGAAATGATGAGGAGGGTACAGTGTGAGAAGTCCTTTAAAGGTAGGAATGGCCTGCTAGCTATATCCTATCTTGTGTGACTCCTGTCCATGCACTCCCACAAATCCTCCACAGGAAATCCAACAGGTATAGTGAGGGCTTCCATCTGAGTGTTCTGGAGAGCAGTAAAAGCAGTATATGTCGGAGAGCTCAAAAAGTAAAACATGCTCTATGGAATAACAGGTCTCAGGATTTTCAGATCATCAGGCTGTTAACTTGAGTTTAGTGACTCATCTAGACTAGGGCAAATAATGACATCTTAGATAACAACTGTAAATGAGACAAGGGCCTGACAGTTACGAACTGTAAATCAAGCATGGGCTTGCATGTAACCTGCAGGCCAGAAAATGAAGGTGATCTTCTCCTGCATTAAATGAGTACCTTGTACTTTCCTTTAATCAGACTGCAGCAGGAATAGCCACCTATCTCCTATCACTTAAAGTGTCATCTATTTCTTTTGTGTAATAATAATGATGCTCGACACATTTAGGGTCGATCACCTCCCTCCTGGAAGAAAATATTTATTACGTATAGATTTAAGGCTTCTGTATAGTCTGCAAGTTAAACTTTTTGTCATTCTCATTTCTTGCCCTTCAATTATGTTTTCCAATATACTGTTTGCTGTGAAGCAATCCAGAAAGTATTAATTAGTAAAATGAGTAAATGAAGAACTTTTAAGACTTTCATATATACTAACTATTGTGTCAAGTCCTGTGTATGTAAATATAAAAGCAAATCAGCCCTTGAGCACATGGAGCTTACATTCTAGTAAGGGAGATGGCACCACACATTAGGGAATATGGGCAAGAAAGATGGCTTTGCTTTGTTTTGGGAAGTCCCAGGAATGATGAGTGGAGTCACAGAAAAGAGTACTGTTAAGCCCCTTCCAGAAGTGGTCTTAAGATCAGTTTGATTGGTAGGAAGAACAAGAGAGGGGTGAAGTATGGGATCGGGGATGGTTACGTGCTGAGGTGATTGGGGAGATGGTAAAGTGATGAGCAGGGTACATGGTTAGATGGGATGTGAAACATAATCGGAGGGTGGCAAGATAATAACGAGCCACGTGCATTTGGACTGGCTGCCTTCCTGGTGGGGGCAGCTTGGCCCCTGGATGGTAGTTCAAGAGCTGAGTAGATTAACTTACCAATAGCGAGCTTTCAGGAGGTCTAGAAGTCTAGAGGCATCAGTTGCAGGGCAGATGACAAATTAGATGCCCACTATGAACCAGGGCCTATATAGGCATTTCCCATACAAAGACAGAAGTGAATCAATCCCTGCCCTTGAGGAGCTTGTAATCTAGCAAGAAAGAAAAGTAGATCCAATGCAGTTGAGGTAGGGGGAAAGAACTAGTGTTAGAGGGAATCCAGAAAAACTTCATGGCAAAGGTAGTGTTTGACCTAAGACTTGAGGTAGACCAAGGCTTTGAAGAGGGAAAGGGGATGAGGCTCTGCATCCCACACTTGGTGGGCAGTTAGTTGCCTGTGGCCACCTTGGCTTTGAAATCAGTCGGTGTTAACAAGTGTGTTCTTTCATTTGGAAGAGCAGAATGAGTATTATGTAGAATTTTTCTCCTTCCTAATCCCTTGTAACAGATGTTGGCGCAGCTCCACAATCACCTTCATGGTGGTCTTCTTATAAAGGCCTCTCAGGGCACTACAGTTTCTCATGTAGCCTTTGGGGGAAACAAAGCAAATTCTGCTTCTCCAAGGAGGACTAATGGTTCTTTCCTTTGGCTCTGCCTCCCTCTTGGACTCTGGATTAGTTTATGGAGAGAATGTGAAGCCTGACCCCTTAGCGTATGTCTTCCAATAATGTGTCTACTCCATCATTAGACAAAGATCTCACATCTCTCTACATTGACGTTTATAATAATCATTTCTATAATGCTTTGAGGTCCACAAAGCAGTTTCTCTATGTTATCTCACTTGAGCCTCATAACAACCCTGTGTGAGCAAACTGAGGCTGACAGAAATTTAGTGACTTGGCCAGGATCACATAACTACTAAGTGTCTGGAGCAAGATTTTAACTCAGTTTTTTTCCTCTTTAGGCAGCCAGTGGCACAGTGGATAGAGCATTGGGCCCGGAGTTAGGAAGACTCATCTTCCTAAGTTTAAGTCTGGTCTGAGACACTTACTGGCCCTGTGACCCTGGGAAAGTGATTTAACGCCTGTTTGTCTCAGTTTCCTCATCTGTAAACTAGCTGGAGAAGAAAATGGCAAACCAATACAATATCTTTGCCAAGAAAGCCCCAAATGGGGTCATGAAAAATTAGATACAAGTGCAATTACTCAACAGCATCAGCACATCTTCTTGATTCCAGCGTAATTCTTGGTGTTCTCTGCCCCCATCCATAAATGGACCCTAATTACTGCAGTCACCACATAAGACTAGGGCTTAGTTTGTTTTTTTCTTTTTTGTCTTTGTATTTTTCTTTATTTCATGGGTTGCCGTGTCCAAAGAATCCATTCACGACCAGACGGCCGTGCTAATCGTGGTGAGTTTTCTTTGCTTAGCTGCTCCTTAGAAAGCACGCATAATCTGTTGCCATAACCATGCTTGAAGCTTTTACAGCATAAAAATAGTAATTAATAAGATGTAAGGCCTTTTACTTGGGTTCAAAAAATCAATTGTATGTGTCTAGCCATTCTGTACAAAAGGCCCTGAGAGAAAAGACCTTCGTGATTTAGTGACCACAATTTTCATGTGAGTCAGCAGCAGCCAAAAAGTGAAATGCCATATTAGACTGTGTGGGTCTGGACGGAGCGGCTAGAATGAGGCTGTAGGGGCCCTGTGCATTTAGGATTAGGGTTTGAGTTGGAGCCTAAGCCTCTGACTCTCATCTGCTGCCATCTGCAACCAAGTATGATTTGGTTATGGGGACTGCAGTACACTGAAGTGGGGCTAGAGCAGGGTAACCCAAGTGGGACGGGGTCTGGTGACCTTGCTATGGGATGAATACTTGAAAGGGGAAGGCTTTTTGGCCTCCAAAGAGCATGACCTTCCTCGGTACATGGGATCTGAATGTAAAGACTTGATTGTTCCTTAACAGCATTGTGTGGAATGGATTCCTTTTACATTTATGGGTTGGACTCAATAATCTCCAAGGTTGCTTTTAACTTAAGAGCTCTTTGACATGCTTTTCCCCATTTAATTCTCAGTTCACCCATCCTTTTTCTATTAAAATCTTTTTTGGTGGGATTTAACCCCTCACTACCAAGATAATTCTTTTCTAGCTTCCTCTAAGTGTTAACTATTGAGTATAGGAATTGTCTTTCTTTCTACTTGTGTTTATATCCCCACTGCCTGACACGTAGTAGGTACTTAATAAATGCTAAGTTGACTGATGTTGGGTTTCCAAAAGCTACACCAGTTTAGCACCATATTGGGCATAACCTAACATGGTTAGAAGGCTTTGAGTATGAGCTTTTCAGTAAGTGTGCCATACAGTTTCTGTCAGAACCAGACCAACCACAACTGAATGAGTTCAACAATTTGGCTCTATGCTTTTTGGGGCCACTGCAAACATTCTTGAAGGTCATCTACTGATTGGTGGAGTGGTTACAGTCTGTTGGTGGAAGGAATATCTGAACCCTGGACCCCTGAAGTAAGTTAACTGTGTGCTTTCATTGCTTTCCCCTGAATTATATTTTCAATATAATTCTCATTTCACTAGTAATACACACAGGCAAAACCAAGTAAATGATGAACGATGAACTCATTTTGCTCAAAATATGACGTGTGCCTGGTAGGTCATTGTTTTAGTCCATTAGTAGCTCTGTCTTGGAGAAAAAGTACAGCTCTATGATGAGTCAAGCTCAGAATTGAACCTGAAGATTTTTGGACCAGATTGAATATAAAAAAGATATGATTGTGGCTGGAGCACAAGCTCTTTTTTCAGAGTGATAATAAGATCTGCTATATTAATTGTTGAGAAATCTTATTAATAAGGTACTTAGATGAAAATGATTCCTGTTGGCTTTATTAGGGCACCACGTCCCTGATTTGGACAGCTTTTGTCATCTACTTGGCAGTTGTCATCTTTGTTGCCTTCTTACAAAGGGAGAAACATCAAAACATTAATTTAAGCTGTCACAATGTAAAGGTTTGGCAGCCACAGAAAGAAGGGAAGAGAAGTGAGATGAGTTAGAAAAAGAGGATCAAAATGAATGACTAACCAGAACTGAACTTTGCAAGTGATCTAGGATATCACCATGACAATTCCAAACTGCAGTAACTTTTACTTTTTGTGGATTTCCGCTCAGTCCTACTCACTAGATCGTCACCCTTAAGGAGGAAAAAAATGATTTAAGACATATGTTCATTGTTGAAAAACAGCTTTTGGCACAAAGAAAGAGTTCCCTTCCCCCTTGTTGGAAAAGCAATATCAGCTTGTAGGCTGGGCTGCTTTGTGAGAATGTTTGGGCTGAGCTTTCTCTCTGTAGGTGGACGGTTGGGCAATCAAAGCTATGGCTCCCACATCCTGGAAGCGAACGAAGGGCTGGGCTTTGACCCCATGGAATTTGGCCCTCGGTTAGCCAGTTGAACCCTCTGCTGATTTCACTGATTATTATGCCTAAGGATTCTATGAAATGGTGCTGTGTAGGTAGTTAACTTTGTAAATCACGAATGCCAGGCCACACATTTCTGCCAGGAGCTGGACTCCCTTGGCTCTTGGACTTGATGTGAAATCACTTAGTCGTTTTCATCCAGGTCCTGTCATACACTTTTCCTTCTTACCAAAACCATGTCACCCTTGGCTATAATTGATTCCTTTGTTATATTTCAAAGCCAGAGGCAAAAGCTGACTGGATGTAGAAACCCAGAGATTCTCTAGTTCTGAGTGGGTGCCCACCCACAAGGCTGCACTACTAGGTCAGCCTGAGCTCTGCTAAAAGAAGGAGTCAGCCAAGATAACTCAAGTAACATCGCTACTTAGACATCCTGGAATTCGAGGCAGGGCTGTGGTGACCCTCCATATGCTACTCATGTGCCTGAGTCTTCTGGGGAAGTCTCAGCTTCAATCTAGTCTAAAGAGAAATACAGTGCATTTCCCTTGAGCAGAGCCTTACTGGGGAGTAAATGGGACTTTTTTCCAAGGCACCCATCTGAGGGACTGTGTGGAACACGCTACCTTGAGTGAGGTAGGAACATGATACTTTCTGCTGGTGGCTTTCTGGAGATTACGCTTTCCGTTTTATGGGCCTTCACTGGTTTGTGCTAAACTTCAGCAATTCTGCTCCCCAGAGGGTACCGCTGTGCCATTCTTCTTTGGAATTGCCTCCCTCTTCAATGCTCTTCTCTCTCTCTCCTCCTCCTCATATTCCTCCCCCCTCTCTCCTTTTAAAATAATTGTTCCACTCAAGAAGTTATTGGAACATAATTAGATTAGATTTCCTTTTGTTGGAGGATTTTTGGGAGCCAAGATGGTGGAGTAAGCAGTACATTACTATAATTCTCCCATATTTGCCTCCAAACCACCATGGCACACTGCCCCAAAACAAGTTCTGGAGCAGCAGAACCAATAAAAAGATAGAGTGAAACAATCTTTTAGCCTGAGAAACTCAGAAGATCCACAGGAAAGGTCTGTCTCACTTGGGTAAAAGGGTAGTATAGGAAGTGTCCCAGCAAACCAGCAGCAGGTCCCTCAGCAAACCAGGAGATGCTGAGCTCCAGAGCAGTATAAGGAAATAGCAACACCAGACCCCTCCATGTTCCTCAGTGTAGCCCCAAGCAAACAGGCAGCTGCCAACGGACAGACCTGCTTCAGTGTAAAGTCAGGGAAAAGCAGAAATAACCCACCAGGTTCAGCATGTGCCAGACACCAGGACAAGGACCGTGGCTCAGCACCAGGTAAGCTGCTAGACCCTGCAACCTCCAGCAGCTCCAGGCACTTCCCACCTCATTTCCTCATTGCAGCACCGGACACTAGGGTCCCCTGTGAGCCTCAGGGCACCATGAGTGCAGTATCAGGGAAACAACCAGTGTCTCTGATAAAGGCCTCATTTCTTAAATGGGGAATTGAGTCCACTTTATAG
>JAJPUD010000912.1:460271-476603 GCA_023553655.1 Myrmecobius fasciatus
CTCTAAATTACTTATGATTAGAGAAGTGAAAATTAAAACTACTTTGAGGTACCACTTCATACCTATTAGATTGACTAATGGGACAAAAAAAGGAAATGAAACTTGTTGAAGAGGATGTGGGAAATTTGGGACACTGATGCATTCATTGGTGGAGTTGTGAACTGATCTAACCATTGTGGAAAGCAATTTGGAGCTATGCCCAAAGAGCAACCAGATTGTATACCCTTCGATTCAGTAATATCACTGCTAGGTCTGTATCCCAAAGAGATCATTACAAAGAGAAAGGGAACTACATATGAAAAAATATTTATAGCAGCTCTTTTTATCATGGTAAAGAATTGGAAATTGAGGGCCTGACTGACAATGGCTGAACAAGCTGTGGTATGTGAATGTGATGGAATACTGTTGTGCAATAAAAAAAAGATGAACAGGTAGATTTCAGAAAAACCTGGAAAGACTTGTGCAAACTGTTGCAGAGTAAAATGAGCAGAACCAGGAAAACATTGTACACAGTATCAGCAGCGTTGTGTGATAATCAGCTATGAGTGACTCAGCTCTTCTCAGCAACACAGTGACCCAAGGCAAGTACAAAGGATTCAGGGAAGAAAATGCTATCCACATCCAGAGAAAGAACTGACAGAATCTGAATGCAGATCAAAACATACTTTTTTTTTCTTTTTTTCCCTTTTGATCTTTTTCTTCTTTCACAACTATGACTAATATGGAAATATGTTTTACATGATGCTACATGTATAATCTATATCAAATTACCTGTCATTTTGGAAGAGGGCAGGGGAAATAGAAAGGGAGAAAAATCTGGAATTCAAAATTTTGTAAAATGAGTGCTAAAAATTGTCTTGATATGTAATTAAAAAAAAGTAAAATGCTATTAAAATAATTATTCCATGTAGCCTTCCAAGAAGATAGATGTGACAAAATCTTACCATTGTTTCCCACCGGCACTAACTTTAATCTGTTTCTTCCTCAGCAGAAAGCTGCCCTCTGTTCTAGTTCATACTGGGAGTCATACCTCTGGCATCGTCAGGATTGAGTGCCATTGTCAGGGTGCATGACAGTTTTGCAAAGGACAGGTAGAAATATAGGCAGAGAGCCCCAAGTAGTATGACACAGGCACAGACCTGGAGCTCTGACCAGAAATTTGCCAATGTAGCTAGAAAGCAGGACTCTGACTGAAACTTTGAGCTGCTCATATGTGATGGGAGTGAAGTCATTTTGGGATGTTACAACATTCAAATGAAATTCTGCAAATACTAGAAGGAACTCCTTCCATCAGCAGATCAGATAATCATGGCTTCATAATTGGGAGAGAACACAAAGGTCATTTAGTCTGAGAGAGGAGCTTGAGGCGCCGATAATCCTATAGGCCTAGGACTTATGCAAGGTCACACATCCAGCATGTGCTGGGAGCCCCATCTCAACCCTAGTGTTCCTGACTCCCTTGTCTAGCTGGCCATCTTGCCTTTCCATATGCAAATATTCATGTTTTAGGATTTTGGTGGATTTATTGGTGATTCCACTGTCATTTATTCATGTGACTTTTAGTAACTTGGTATGACCTACCAAGTGAGTTCTCCCACTCACCCGGTACCTTCTAAAAAGGAGTGCAGCTACTGAAGTATGGCTTTACTATACATTAAAGATAGCCTCCACCATATCAAAGAATCACTGTTCAGTTCATAGAAAAATGTGGGTCTTATGTGATTTATGTGAATGGGCTGGTCATTGAAGGAGATCTGTGAAGACAGGAACTCCTTTGTGAATTTTTGATCCCCTTGTTTTTATCCTGAAGCAGTTTCTTTTTGAAAAACTTGATTAAGATTCTCCAATCAATAAATGGTCAAAGGATATGAACAGACAATTTTCAGAGGATGAAATTAAAACTATTTGTAGTCATATGAAAAGGTGCTCCAAATCACTATTGATCACAGAAATGCAAATTAAGACAACCCTGAGATACCACTACACACCTGTCAGATTGGCTAAAATGACAGGAAAAGATAATGACGAATGTTGGAGGGGATGTGGGAAAACAGGGACACTAATACATTGTTGGTGGAGCTGTAAACGGATCCAACCATTCTGGAGAGCAATTAGAAGCTATGCTCAAAAAGTTATCAAACTGTGCATACCCTTTGACCCAGCAGTGTTTCTATTGGGCCTATGTCCCAAAGAGATCTTAGAGGAGGGAAAGGGCCCCACATGTGCAAGAATGTTTGTGGCAGCCCTTTTTGTAGTGGCTAGAAACTGGAAGCTGAATGGATGCCCATCAGTTGGACAGTGGCTGAATACATTATGGTATATGAATGTTATGGAATATTACTGTTCTGTAAGAAATGACCAGCAGGGTGATTTCAGAGAGGCCTGGAGAGACTTGCATGAACTGATGCTGAGTGAAATGAGCAGAACCAGGAGATCATTATACATGGCAACAACAAGACTATATGATGATCAATTCTGATGGACATGGCTCTCTTCAACAATGAAATGTTTCAAACCACTTCCAGTTGTTCAGTGAAGAACCCAGAGAGAGGGATGTGAAATGTGGACCACAACATAATATTTTCATGCTCTCCATTAATATTTGCTTACACTGTGTTTCCTTTCTCTGATATTTCTTTCTTGTAGATATGATTTTTCTTGCACAACAATGATAAGTGTGGAAATATGTATAGATATATTCGATTTGTCAAGTTATTTTAATATAATTAACATGTAGTGGATTTCCTGCCATCTAGGGGAGGGGTGAGGAGTTGGGGGAAAAATTTGTAACAGAAAGCTTTGTAAGGGTTAATGTTGAACAATTACCCATACATATGTTTTGCAAATAAAAAAAGAAAAGAAAAACTTGATTAAGTTTGATTTAAGCATCTTTTAAAAAGTCTTGTCTTCTGAGAATAGAGTGGTAAGGGGCCTTCGATGCCATGGAGTATAAGCGGTAGCCCACAAGTGGTTTTCTAGCCTCTATTCAAAGACTTAAACAATGAGAACAATGAGCATCTTATCTCTCTCTCTTTCTCTCTCTCTCTCTCTCTCTCTCTCTCTCTCTCTCTCTCTCTCTCTTTGCTTTTTGCTGAGGCAGTTGGGGTTAAGTGACTTGCCCAGAGTCACACAGCTAGGAAGTGTTAAGTGTCTGAGATCACATTTGAACTCAGGTCCTGACTTCAGGGCTGGTGCTCTATCCACTGCGCCACCTAGCTGCCCCCATCTTAATATCTCTTGAGGAAACCCATTTCCCTTGGAAGCATCTCTAATTGTTAGTATGGTTTTCTCATCCCTCCTTCCTGTGATATCCTTTTCTATGGCACCCTTAGGTCCTCTCTGGACTAAACATTTCTTATTCCTCCAGTTGATTCTTATATGACTTCCTGTTTACCCTCTTTAATATATATAGTTTACTTTAGAACTGGTCTCCCTAAAACATGGTGCCGAGAGATCAAGAGAACATTTCATCTGACAGGTGAAGCTGCCCATTTTAGTGCATCCTGAGATCTTACATGCTTTCTTGGATCCAGCATAACCCTATTGACTCTTTTTGTACTTGTAGTTCCCTCAAAACTCCAGGTTCTTTTGCATTAACTTTTGCTTAGTAGGAGGACCAAGAGGAGTGAAGTGGAAAAGTAGCAGGAGTCAGCATAGGAGGAAATAGTTAGAAAGAGGCAGTGACACATATTAGGTGGCAAGCTATTGGAGAGATGGCCTTTTCCCAGTTCCTGGGTCTTTTGTTTTTCATTTAGCTTTTTCCTTTTTTATGATGTATTAAATTTTTGGATCAGATACACTTTGCTGTTCAGACAGATTTCATCATTTGCTGTTATATTATCAGAAGTAAGCCCACTAGACCATGCATTCAAGGTAATTTCATTTTATCTAGGAAGTATAATTGAGGAATTCCATTTTCACTATGAGGAGATCTCTAAAACCAGCTCCTAGCATGAACCTTGGTCAACTGGAGACAATCCTACTTAATAGTATCTTTGATAGCGTTCATTTAGAACTCTAGGGCCAAATTCTAGGGGAAAAGCAGCCTGGAATTAAATTACTTTCTATAGGAGTAGGAGTGATAGCATATGTTTCTTCCTCTCAGAATCGATGTCGATCTTAAAACATCAGCTTTTCCTACTTTTAGCCAGTATATGTCTTGAAAAACATTAATTTTTTGCTTTGTTTTAAAAGCCCCACAGAAGGCTGCCACATAGGACTTGTCTCCATTTCACTGTGTTCTTAGCTTTTTGAGGAGAAAAGTTAAAAGTTATTTATTTAAAATAAATGCACAACATTTAAAAATAAATATTGATTGATTATTGATTTTTGTGACATATATTCAAGAAAATATGAATTCCTCGAGGGTGGGACTTCCATTTTAAAAATCCCAATGCCCCTAGGTCCCAGGGCAGATTCCTGCTTGTTGTGAATGTGGATTGTAGAGGACTTGGCTTCCTTTCCTTGCTGCCTCTGTCTCCACTCTACCCTCTGAAGGGCAGATGGCAAAACCCCAGCCCAGTTATCTGCACAGGTGGAAGCAAGGAAACTAGGACATTTGAAGAGTTAACAGGTGGGTACAGGCAGAAATCCACAAATGATAAGTGTTTCTAAAGATTGCAGAGGTAGAGGTCAAATGTCAACCTGAGTCTGCCCTTGAAATAAGTCCAACTCCATTCCTTTGATTTGTCACAGATCTCATACTTGACCCACATCTAACACCACATACCAAGATAAGATCTAAATGGGTTCGTGATCTGGATATAAAGTGATACTATAAGTAAATTAGAGGAACATAATATAGTTTACCTCTCAGACCTATGGAGATGGAATAAATTTATGTCCAAAGAAGAACTGGAACTCTTAATTGAAAACCAGATAGATAACTTTGACTATATTAAGTTAAAAAGTTTTTGTACAAACAAAACCAATACAGTCAAGATTAGGAGGGAAGCAATAAATTGGGAAATCATCTTTACATTTAAGGGTTCTGATTAAGGTCTCATTTCTAAAATATATAGAGAATTGTCTCATATTTATAAAAATTCAAGCCATTCTCCAATCGATAAATGATCAAAGGATATGAACAGACAGTTTTCAGAGGATGAAATTAAAACTATCTATAGTCATATGAAAAGGTGCTCCAAATCACTATTGATCAGAGAAATGCAAATCAAGACAACCCTGAGGTACCACTACACACCTGTCAGATTGGCTAAAATGACAGGAAAAGTTAATGATGAACATTGGAGGGAATGTGGGAAAACTGGGACAACGATGCATTGTTGGTGGAACTGTGAATGGATCCAGCCATTCTGGAGAGCAATTTGGAGCTATGCTCAAAAAGTTATCAAACTGTGCATACCCTTTGACCCAGCAGCATTTCTATTGGGCCTATATCCCAAAGAAATCATAAAGGAAGGAAAGGGCCCCACATGTGCAAGAATGTTTGTGGCAGCCCTTTTTGTACTGGCTAGAAACTGGAAACTGAATGGATGCCCATCACTTGGAGAGTGGCTGAACAAATTATGGTATATGAATGTTATGGAATATTATTGCTCTGTAAGAAATGACCAGCAGGACGATTTCAGAGATGCCTGGAGAGACCTGCATGAACTGATGCTGAGTGAAATGAGCAGAACCAAGAGATCAGTATACACGGCCACAACAATACTATATGACGATCAATTCTGATGGACATGGCTCTCTTCAACAATGAAATGCTTCAAACCAGTTCCAATTGTTCACTGAAGAAAGCCATATACACCCAGAGAGAGGGATGTGAAATGTGGACCACAACATAACATTCTTGTACTCTTGATTGATGTTTGCTTGCATTGTGTTTCCTTTATCTGATATTTCTTTCTTGTGGATACGATTTTTCGTGCACAACAATGATAAGTTTGGAAATATGTATACATATATTCAATTTACCAAGTATTTTAACATAATTAACATGTAGTGGATATCCTGCCATCTAGGGGAGGGGTGGGGAGTTGGGGGGAAAAATTTGTAACAGAAAGCTATGTAAGGGTTAGTGTTGAAGAATTACCCACACATATATTATGCAAATAAAATTTAAAAAAAAGATTGCAGAGGTAGAGGTCAAATGTCAACCTGAGTCTGCCCTTGAAATAAGTCCAACTCCATTCCTTTGATTTGTCACAGATCTCATATTTAATTTCTCAAGCATTTTCTCCAATAATGTGAGATCAACTGAATAGCAATTGGAATGTCAGTGTCATCAATGGCCAGATTACATGCAGAGGGAGGGATGTTCCCATACCCATAAGGTGTGAAAAATGAATCCCCAAGTGATTGATTGATACATGGGAGTTGCTGTGGAATGACTGCAAGCTGAGTAGGTAGACTACCAGCCGGAAGCAGAACTGTCCCTACACAAAAGAGTCCTGCTCTTTTGGTTTGATTTAAAGAGCAATCTTTCTTGGACAGATAGGTGGAGTAGGAGTGGATTGTAGGAGGGGGAGGTTGAGGCACTGATAGATATTAACAGTGACCATTCTGAGGCACTGATGTTGACTTTGGATGGCAGCATCAGACTACAGTATATAATGTAATGTGTTTAGTGAGACAGTGTATTTAAAACAGAAAATATGGGGTCTGTTCCTTCATTTTTACAACATTGAATTATACAGTGTGAGACCTGGAAAAGACCTCCGAGATCATTCATTTAATTCAAGTTTTCTTAGCCTTCTTTGTGTCACAAATCCCTTGGATAGACTGGTAAAGTCTATGGATCTCTTCTCAGAATAACGTTTTTAAAGGCCTAGAATAAAATATATAGAACTGCAAAGGAAATCAATTACATTGAAATGCAGTTATTGAAATTTATTTTTTAAAGTTCATAGACCTCAGGTTAATAAATCCTGTTCTGTTCTTAACCCTTCTTTCTATAGATGATAAGATTAAGGTCCAAAGAGCCTCACTGACCAGGTCATCCCACTAATCAGCATAACTGGAATGGGAACAGAGGGCTGTCATTTCCAGTCCAGTTCACTTATTAATAGGTGATACTCCCCTATTGCTTAAATATATTACCTACATTTCCATATTAACATTAAGAGAAGATGCCATTCGAAGCAAGATTTTTTTTCATTCATTTTTTTTATTTGCAAAACATATATATGGGTAATTCTTCAACATTGACCCTTACAAAGCTTTCTGTTACAAATTTTTCCCCTAGTCCCCTTCCCTCCCCTAGATGGCAGGAAGTCCATTACATGTTAATTATATTAAAATACTTGACAAGTCGAATATATGTGTACATATTTCCATACTTGCTGTGCAAGAAAAATCGTATCTACAAGAAAAAAAATCTGAGAAAGGAAACACAATGCATGCAACTATCAATCGAGTGCATGAAAATGTTATGTTGTGGTCCACATTTCACATCCCTCTCTCTGGGTGTATATGGCTTTCTTCAGTGAACAATTGGAACTGGTTTGAAACATCTCATTGTTGAAGAGAGCCATGTCCATCAGAATGATCGTCATATAGTATTGTTGTTGCCGTGTATAATGATCCCCTAGTTCTGCTCATTTCACTCAGCATCAGTTCATGCAAGTCTCTCCAGGCCTCTCTGAAATGATCCTGCTGGTCGTTTCTCACAAAACAATAATATTCCATAACATTCATATACCATAATGTATTCAGCCATTCTCCAATTGATGGGCATCCATTCAGTTTCCAGTTTCTAGCTGCCACAAACATTCTTGCACATGTGGGGCCCTTTCCTTCCTTTAAGATCTCTTTGGGATATAAGCCCAATAGAAATGCTGCTGGGTCAAAGGGTATGCACAGTTCGATAACTTTTTGAGCATAGTTCCAAATTGCTCTCCAGAAAGGCTGGATCCGTCAAAGCAAGATTTAAGGAAATCAGCCCACGTAAGCACACAGGATTTCTTTCACATCAGAGACTGTGTCATATCTTACTTTGTGCATAGCTACTACAAGTTACTCATTTTATTTTCTTAATTCTAGTTCCTACTCATTAGGTTTCACATTTGATTATTTGGTATGAAAGTTTAAGTGTCAGTCTTTAATATTTCTTGGTTGCAACTTTGAATACCCCCTATTCTTCTTGCTAAATTTAAGCCAATGGGTTTTCCTCCTTGGAAACGTCTTCCTTAATGAATTTCTATTTAGTTTAGACTGTACCAAAGCTTAAAGGTCAACATGATAACCCAGATAGAAAGCATAATCACTTATTATAGTTAGGAAATGGTATTTTACTTGCCATTTTTATGTTGTTATTCTGCTCACTCCATTATCAGCTTCCTTTCTAACTCTAGTTGCATTCATTTTATACTAAAACCTTTTGGTTTCATGGAATCAGAATTACATGTTTTATATGTTTTTAAATTTCCCTTATTTCTCATTTGATTAAGTACTCTTCCCTTCCTTTAGGTAGTTGATCTTGTTCTTTCTTTTATGATATTAACTTTAATGTTCAAATTGGTTTATCCATTTTGATTTTATTATGGTTTATGGTTTAAGAATTTGGTCCAAGCATATTTTTGTCCACAGTTTTCCAGTTTTCTCATGACTTCTTTTTAAAGAAGTTCTTCCATAAGTATTTAATTAATGTTCTTCACTTTATTAAAAATTGACTTGAGTTAAATTGTTTCTGATTTTTGGTTTTATAGTCTCTTCAGCTGTTCTACTTTTTAAAAATTTTAACTAGTATAAAATAGTTATGAGGATTCCTGCTTTTATGGTATAATTTGAGGTCTGGAAGTACTAGTCTTCTTTGCTGCTTTTTTTTCATTGTATCCCTTAAGACTCTAGACCTTTTGTACCTTCAAATGAATGTTGTTTTTATTTCATCTAGTTCTCTAAATGCTTGTTAGTTTGGTACAGGACTAAATCTATAAATTAAGTGAGGTCGCATAATCTTATTTTTTATTATATTCATGCAGTCCAGCCTTAAGCAATGATTATCTTCCCAATTATTTAAGCCATTTCTTTTAGAAAGACTATTTTGTAATTGCATTTTAGAAAGTTGTGTAAATTTACTTAAGCTTCCCCCAAAGTAATCAGTGGTCCCTTAGCTGCCAAATGTAGTTGTCTTTTTCTCAATTCTTGTGTTTCTTGATGGCTTCAGCCTTTGATTACTTTTTTCTCTTAGTTATTCTTTTTTCTCTTGATTCTTTGCTTTTCTTTTAATTTGCAAAACATATGTATGAGTAATTCTTCAACATTAACCCTTACAAAGCTTTCTGTTACAAATTTTCCCCCCTACTCCCCACCCCTCCCCTAGATGGCAGGATATCCACTACATGATAATTATGTTAGAATACTTAAGAAATCGAATATATGTATAGTTATTGCCACACATCATTTTTTTTTGTTCAGGAGAAATCGTATCTATAAGAGAGAATAATCCAATAAAGGAAATACAATGCAAGCAAACATCAATAGAGAACATGAAAATGTTATGTTGTGGTCCACATTTCACATTCCTCTCTCTGGGTTCTTCACTGAACAATTGGAATTGGTTTGAAGCATTTCTTTGTTGAAGAGAGTCATGTCCCTTAGAACTGATCCTCATATAGTACTGTTGTTGCCGTGTACAATGATCTCCTGGTTCTGCTCACTTCACTCAGCATCAGTTCATGCAAGTCTCTCCAGGCCTCTCTGAAATCATCCTGCTGGTCGTTTCTTACAGAGCAATAATATTCCATAACATTCATATACCATAATTTATTCAGCCACTCTCCGCTTGATGGGCATCTATTCAGTTTCCAGTTTCTAGCCACTACAAAAAGGGCTGCCACAAACATTCTTGCACATGCGGGGCCCTTTCCTTCTTTTATGATTTCTTTGGGATATAAGCCCAATAGAAACACTGCTGGGTCAAAGGGTATGCATAGTTTGATAACTTTTTGAGCCTAGCTCCAAATTGCTCTCCAGAATGGTTGGATCCGTTCACAGCTCCACCAACAATGTATTAGTGTCCCAGTTTTCCCACATCCCCTCCAACATTCATCGTTATCTTTTCCTGTCATTTTAGCCAATCTTACAGGTGTGGACTACCAGATATTTCTAACTGGGTGTCTCATCCAGTTAAGATGTCTCAGAGATATCTTAAAACCTAAATGTTTAAAATAGACCTCTTTTATTCTGAATTTAACAAACACTAAATAAAATGAACATTTCCGTATCCATAATAGAAGAGGATAAAGAGGATTATGTTTGAAACAGGGAACTCTCTTATAATCAAGCTTACTTTTCTAGTAAATATATATGTTCAAAATGTATATTTCAAAGCCTTCTGCTTATCTGTGATTCTGACATTCTTTCAGTCTTCTTTTGTACATTTAAAACAGTGCTTCTGTGGCTTTCTTTTCTTTTTCTTTGAAGGGGGGAGCATATCCTACACCTAACCCTCTTCTCCCTCATATATTTTCCAAATGGAAAAAAGAAAAACCCTCATAAAATCAATATACAAAGTTAAGACAAAATCCCATAATGGCTATGTCCAAAATATCCTTCTTTAGGACCTCTTTACCTTTGACCTAGACTAATGCAATATTTTTCTAATCTGTCTCCCTGAAAAAAAAACCCAAAAATAAACCATTTTCTCCTCACATTTCTCCCAACTCCAAGCCATCCTCCATGCCATTGCCAAAATGATTTTCCTAATGCATAAGTCTGTGTCATTCCCTTAGTATAGTCCAGTAGCTTTCTTACTTTTAGAATAAGATGTAAATAACATTATTTTAGAGTCTTCATCTACCATAATTTGATCAGGCATTCCCTAATTGATTGGCAACCCACTTTGTTCCCAAAGTAACGAAAATTCCACTCTAAATGTTTCTGTACAAAGAGGACCTTTTCTTTTGTCTTGGACCTCTTTGGTTGGATTTCCCAGCTGAATTTTCAGGCCCTTTCTCTTTAGTCCTAATGCTTTGTTTTCCTCTAAGCTGTGGCTCTGAATAGGACATATTTGGCCTGTCTGAGCTTCCCTCATTCTTTAGTCATATGGCTGAGGATAATCAATTTCTGTTCCTTTGTATAGGGTTGTGGGGGGTTTGGGCCCAGTCGTTGTTGGGGGGGGATCCCTCCAGTTCTGCCCTAAGCTTGCTTATGATATCTTGCTTATACTTACCGATGTGGGCATGTGGAGCTCGGTGTGGGTAGGGCTGCTGAATTAGACTTCTGTGTTTTTATGTACTGTTTCCTACGATTTTTACCGTATGGCAGGGTAATTCTGAGATGAGGTTTCTCTCTTCTTTTCTTGTGGATTTAGCTGCCATGAATGTGTACTTGCCACCTTCCTTTTATTCAATCTTGGGGGCTTAGCAAAGTTTGTAGAATGCAAGTATTCAGTTATCTTACTGTTAACATGATTTCTTTTCAACTTCTTTCTAACAAATTACACATTCCCCACCACCACCACCACCTCCCCAGCCCCCTGAAACCAACTTCTTTCTCTCTATTTCTAATATTAGGTCTCTTGAAGGGTTTACATTTTTAAAATATCTTTTTCCTGTCTTTAAGACTTTGCAATATATTTTGACAACGAAACCATTTTAAAATAAAATTTTATCCAGTGTCTCCTCAACCCTACCCACTGGGGCTTATGGAAATAAAAACAAATTGGAGAATGAAAGTGGAAAATTCCTTGAAGTGAAATCAATTTGAGAAAAGGCCATCGTTACATTGGATCATGGGTATATCCAGAAGAAGAGTCCTTGACAGGAGCTGAAGAGATAGATACAGATGTCCAAATGGTGGCTCTAATACTCAATATCATTATCTCTTGAAGTGTTTACTCACTAGAAGCTCGACACTGCCTCCGGGCCTAGAGCCATGGGGGTTCTAATTAGGAAGCTCTTGTACTGCTTTATGCCAGTCCCTATTGTGGAAACTAGAACTTGGAGGAATTTTGAATGAGCTCAACTAAGATTGTGCTTGGGGCAAAGGGTGGGGATGAGTGAAAGTCAACAGCTTGTTTCCTTTGCCAGCTATTTGTTTATTGGTCACCAACTAGGTGCCATTGGAAAAGGCCTAGGCTAGTTAGATAGATCGACTTTGGAGTTAAAAGTACACCCTCATTAGAGTGAGCTGCTTTCTTCCCACCTCACTGAGGGCTGAGGGACATGTCAGGATGGAAGAAATGCCTACATTTCAACAAGCTATTAAAACTTTTCCAATTTTCAATATTTTGGCTTAGTGTTTGTCACTAGGTTGGGATCTTCAGTTGTGTGGGCTAATCCTTGAAGATGGTCGGCCATCTCCCAGGGATGGTACCAGACTTCTAAAGCTTGTCCTGCCATTGAATACTGAGCAAAGAAGCAACCCTTCCATTTTTCATGTCTGTGAATTCCATATACAAATTTCTCTTGTCTCTTTGGTTACTCTCTTTTTATGTGTGTTGGGGGAAAAAAGTATTGGGGAGGCTTAATTACATTAATGAAGATTTCAGTAGCAATTGAAAACACTCGATCATAAAATCCCATTCCATCAAATCCTCTTGGAGATAGGTAATGGCCAGTGGCATTTTTCTCCATCTCCCTATGGGGATATCAAAGCCTAAGGGAGCAGGTACCTGAGGTCATGGTACATTGGCCTCAATCCTGTTTGACAAGTGTTTGTCTAAATAGCCGTCTGTATAATTGTTCATTATTCCTTTTGTTATGCATAAGGCAATTAATTTGGCAGTGATTTACTTTTGTTGATAATGAGATGTAGTGATTAGAACATGTTTTATATTACACTGGAGTTTTCTTTCTTTTCTTTTTTTTTTTAATAACTCAGACTAAAAACAGCCACCAACCTGGTAGCAAGTTGGCATATAGAAGCCTTTGAGAGGAAGTGGGAGGTTCAATACCAGTACTAACATGTCCCCAGTAACGCCATTTTCCAGGGACTGATTCCATTTTCTTACTGGCAAACTAATGATGCCAAGAGAGAGTGAGGAAAAAGTTCTAGTGTGTAGCTTCCCTATTCTCTCCCCTTATGATGGACTTTTGAGAGGATATGGACAAGAGCCTCACTGTAGATGGGCTGGGACGTTAGCTCGGTGACGGAAGGTGGTCAGCACTTCATAAATATACATTGATTGATTGATCTGGATCATTGGGAGGAATCTGCCACATTACTGACATCATGAAACAATTGGCAGCTTAGAATCTCTAGTTTCCTTTAGTGCTTAGCTCCAGCTAAGCTTTTCCACATGACGCTTTTACTGATTTGTCCACTTTCTAGCACCATTCCTCACCCCTACTGATTTCCTTGTATTGTATATAATTGTGTACACGTGTGGGGGGGGTGGCGGGATGTGTTTTGTATACTATTAGTATGTAAGCTCCTTGAAGGCAGGGGCAATTTCACTTTTGTTTGGGATACCCTCAGAGCTTAATAAAGAACCTAGAACACAGTAGCTACTTAATAAATGTGCACAGATTGATGCAGCATGTGGAAGTAGAGGTAATCCTGCTGTGATATGTCCTGCATCTCAGTGAAGGAGCCAGTTAGTCTGCTTATGCCTTTTGGTTGGTTAAAGGAATGCTTTCTGTTGGATTCGCTGGGGCCTTTTGTAAACTAGACACATAGATGTAGGGACCATGTTGTGGGAAGCATCACCACAGAAACCTTGAAGCAGGGACTTCCCCAATGTGATTGAAGTAGGGCCCTGCTAAACTGAGAGACAATGATTTCAGGGGCAATTCATGATTTTGAGAATTCCTTCCATTTGGTGCTTATTACCATCTACCTTGGCTGCCAATCTTTCCATACATGTACCAGAGGGACTCTACCCAACAGGCTCTAGCCTTCCTTACTTTAATATTATGCAAGCGCTCCCCATCACACACATCTCCTCTTCCACAAGAACAGCTCATCTGGTTTTCTGGCTATATGTTACTTGGATGGCTTCGTTTGTTCCATTTCTGCTTTCCAGTCCCTGGTTTGCAGTGTGCTGCGGACTGCTCATAGCTCACCTCTCACTTCCCTTTCCCTTCTCCCAACACACTTCCTTCCATTCCCCTTTTGTGATCCCCAATTTCAATTCTTTGGAGACAGTGGTATTCCATCACTTGGAATCAAGCAGCTGCTTGATAATCATATTGGTATTAATAAGATAGGACTTTATTTTAGATGACTAGAACTGATCCAAATGAGGCAGGGGAAGGTGAAAGAACTCAGAAATGGACTGAAAATTAGGGAATCCTATATCGTGCATCATAGTGGAATGGGCACAAGTTATGGGAGTGGCTTTGCTGGTTAGCCAGATGAATGCCTCCCTTCCAGTGGAGGGTGAGGGTAGGAAGGCATAAATGAAATAAAAAGGAGAACATACAGCTGTGTGAACACTGTTTCCATTTGGATTATGAACAGCAATTTCTCATTTTCATCTAGGTATGGAGTCGGCAGAAGTTCTACGGATACAGCTGTAAAGTGTGTGTCACTGAGGAGCATTAATGCCAGTATATTTGTGGTGTGAGGCATGAAGTGTGTTAGCTGCACGCCAGCATGGGAGGGTTTGTGGGAGGTCTATCCCGATTCTCGTTGGGGAGGAAGAAATGATTTCTCAATTAAAAGCAAATGCTCAGGGAAGCTAAGTGGTGAAGTGAGGCGCTAGTTACCTGCTTTGGATACTCTCTTAGCACTTCGGGGAGGGGCCAAGTAAAGCAGAGAATGGAAGTGCTTTGCTGAGTGTTCTAAGTGAGAACGCTGGCAAAAGAAGTGAGCAAACATTTCGAATGGGAAAGAATGTTGGAGATTGTCTAACTTCCTCACTTAACAGATGAAGAAACTGAGACCCATAGAGAGGAAGGATCTTATCTGGGCAGTAGAGTCAACTTAACAATCCTGGAATTCGTCTCCCAACTGGATTTCTTAGTGTGCTGTCTCCTCATCCTGGTCAGGCCACAGGTGTGAACTAGCTCTTACTTCCCAAGTTGCTTTACCTCCTGACCTATTTTCTCTAATCAATTTCTATGGCTCTGCCCTTCAAGTTTATGGATTCAAATTGGGAGCAGTCTGCTGAATGGATGCCCATCAATTGGAGAGTGGCTGAATAAATTATGGTATATGAATGTCATGGAATATAATTGTTCTGTGAGAAACGACCAGCAGGACGATTTCAGAGAGGCCTGGAGAGACTTGCATGAACTGATGCTGAGTGAAACGAACAGAACCAGGAGATCATTATACACAGCAACAACAATACTATATGAGGATCAATTCTGATGGACTTGGCTCTCTTCAACAATGAAATGTTTCAAACCACTTCCAATTGTTCACTGAAGAAAGCCATATACACCCAGAGAGAGGGATGTGAAATGTGGACCACAACATAACATTTTCATGCTCTCTATTGATGTTTGCTTGCATTGTGTTTCCTTTCTCTGATTTTTTTTCTTATAGATACGATTTTTCTTGCACAACAATAAATGTGGAAATATGTATACATATATTTGATTTGCCAAGTATTCTAACATAATTAACATGTAGTAGATATCCTGCCATCTAGGGGAGGGGTGGGGACTAGGGGGAAAATTTGTAATGGAAAGCTCTGAAGGATCAATGTTGAGGAACTACCCATACATATGTTATGCAAATAAAAAGCTTTAATAAAAAAAAAAAGAAAAAAAAATTGGGAGCAGTTGATTTGGCATGGCTTCTTGAAATTCAGGTCTCTTCTGTTTTGGTCAGCCTGTGTAGGAATAATAGAAATTCGGGACTAAACAGAGAAATGTTTTGGGATAATGGGTCTTTGTTAAATCCATGAGGCCTCACAGAGTCATTTGTAGATGTGTCTCATCCCCATACTAAATTATGACATGGAAATAGACAGGGACCCATGGCCTGCATACACCAGGCTAGATCAGGGGCTCATAACCTGGGGTCTCTGGGTAGATTTAGATTCTGTATGTACTTAGTAGATATTTTGTGAGAGAATTTTAGCTCATTCCAGGATATGAATGGAATCATAGAATCTAGAAGTTGGAAGGGACGTTATAGACCACCTAGCCCAAGGTGGGTCTTATACCATTTGGTGATATGGACGCTTTTGGCATTGCGGTGAAGGCGATGAAGCTCCCTTTTCACAATCATATTTTTCCATAACTAAAGAAAATTTTGCATTCCAGGAAGGGGTGAATAAAAACATGGCTGTATTTTTTCTCATCCAAGTTCAGACACCTTGACAAGAGTCAAGAGGCCTTGATTGAGTCCATCCTCTGACAGAATGTTAATTACTTCTGCAGTATTCCTATCATCTTCTTGAACACACTAGGGTGGGCATTCCTAATTTTGTGTGTGTGTGTGTGTGTGTGTGTGTGTGTGTGTGTGTGTGTGTGT
>JAJPUD010000912.1:476613-488274 GCA_023553655.1 Myrmecobius fasciatus
TGTGTGTGTGTGTGTGTGTGTGTGTGTGTGTGTGTGTGTGTGTGTGTGTGTGTGAAATGGAACTCTTTGGAAGACTGAGGAACCCTCTGAACTCCTGCTCAGAATAGTATTCTTAAATGTATCACCTAAAACGTAGGGTTACAAAAGAAGCCAATTGTCTTGAAAGAAAGATGTCATTTTCCCCATCCAAATTCAAGACCCCTTGGGAAATCTATGGACCCCACATTAATCTTTGCTCTTATATTATCTCTCTCTTGAGATAGAATCTTTCATATTTAGAAAACTTTAGGTGTTAAGATGTTCTTCCTTTATCAGGCCAACTGGGAATACTAAGCTACTCCCTGCTGTGAGGCTTTACTATACCCTATGATCCCAGGGATCTCCTGGGATCTCTAAGTCTGTGACAGCAAAATACATATTCTGGGAAGTTCTGGCAAGTGGAAAAAGCTTTAAGCATGGGCCTGCTCTCCTTGACCAAGAACCAGCCTGGCCCCAGAGAGAGAAGCTAATCAGTGATTAGACTTGGCCAGAGGGCAGAGGGTGATGGAATTTCTGCTGGTAGAAGGGAGGCCTACACAGTCAAATATACCTGAAGCAATGATAATTCGATGTATGTAGCATGTAATGCACAATAATACCTTCCTTTAAGCAAATTTATGAGCCTAATAATGTGAATTTTATTAGCCCATGACACAGAAGCAGAAGCTAGAGAAGTTAGATCATTTGCTAGTAGTTAACAAGCCAGTAAGTGTCCATGATTCCACATGAAGCCACTTCTTTAGCATTTTCTCCTGTACGGTATGCCTTCCTGTAACTCTCACCCATTTGTCCTTCCTTCAATCTCTATAGCAGCAGTTCCCTAATTGGGAGTCATATCATAACCCCAAGAGGTCAGGATATGATCCCAGGGGCTGTAAGTCACCAATCAGAGAGGGAGAGGATAGGTCACATCCCAACCCTGCTATTCTAGCCAATTGTGGGGATTGTCTCTAAAGCCATCACACCGACCCTTATTTTCTGGTTCACCTCTCCATCTTTCCGCTGTACAAGCTGCCAACCTGTCCCTCCTGAGCTTGGCATTGGCCCTTCAGGACATCTGTAGCTTAAATTTTCCCAGAGGAATTGGGCAAGTACCGTGGAGAAAATTCCATTTCCATCCCCTGCTACCCAGATCCCCTGCAGGTTACAGCAGACGCCCCTTGAAAGTTGGAGGACAGGCTGCACATTTGGAGATGGTGAGGAATGAGTAAGAACCTTACCTCCACTTTTTTTTATTTTGGGTGAAACAAAGTGAGTCATACAGGATGAACAGGTTTTGATGGATTGTTATCTGGCTTACATATTCATCACATCATCTATCCCCCAAACCCACTCATCTTCAAAGCATCCCAGGTTCACCACCTCTTGGGTGTTTTTGACTTCCGATTTTGCTCACCTCATAGCTGTAAATCCTATCACTTGTCAAGTCACATTGATTTTACATCCCCATTTCTCACTAGGTTCCTTTTCTGTACCTGCTGTTGGACTCTAGCAGAGGACCACGTCATCTCCCCCCTAGACTATGACAAAAACCTTCTGCTTGATCTCTTCTTACTCCAATCTGTCCTTTGCAAGACTCCCAAGGGAATTTGCCTAAGGCAAGGTCCTGAGTCATTCCATTACTCAAGAAACTCTCTTTGCTTTTTAAAATCTTTGTCATTTAATTTTTTTTAAGTTTTAAAATGTGCTACAAAAGTAGAAAAGAGCCTGGCTTTCAGTGGGTGCTTGTTTTTGTACACTCATTGTTCAGCTTGTCTGATTCTCTGTGACGCCATTTGGGATTTTCTTGACAAAGATACTGGAGGGGTTTGCCATTTCCTTCTTCAGCTCATTTTACAGATGAGGAAACTGAGGCAAGCAGGATGAAGTGACTTGTACAGGATCACACAATTAGTACATATCTGAGGCCAGATTTAAACTCAGGAAGATGAGAATTCCTGACTCCAGGTCTAGTCCTTTAGCCACTGAGCCAACCACTTTTCTGGAAAACCTTCCCCCTAGCTCCTGAGCACTGTGGGGCCTAGACAAGGGGGACTTAGGCTTCCTCATGCCAGGGAATGGCTCTGTGTCCCAGAAGGGGCCTAGGCAGGGCTAGTTGGGAGCATCTGCATCCATAGGCCTGGCTTAGGTTGACTGGACCCCAGGTAGTCAACCTGCAGCATCCCAACCGGGGAGCACATAATTTATAAATATGTAAGTAGCCAAATATTGGTAGTGCATACTCAGGTTTTTAGTGGGATAGATCGATGATCAAAACCATTTGTAGATTACTCTTTTGTCACCTATGATACAAAAAAAAAATTTAATGCAATGGCTCTTTTTGAACCTGAATAGTTGTCATGTATCCATCTCAAACATTCTTTTTTTCTGGTGTAAGTTCCTTATATCGCTCTCCTGTGACATGTTTTTAAATCCCCTCAAGTACATTGGAATGGATTCTAGATTTGAAGTCCAAGGACTCTGCCACTTAACTCCATGTGTGTCTGTAGGCAAATCTCTTCACTCTGGGCCTTGACTTCTTCCTCTCTAGGAAAGGAAGGGCCTTGATGGCTTCTGAGGTCCCTTTCCTCTCTTTGTCTATGATCCTATGGTCCATCGTGGTCACCCTCCTTGGGACATGAGGACTCTAGTTTTTCTCAGTATCTTCTTAAAAGTTTGATGCCCATAATCCATCATAGTACTCCCAAGTGTGCTCTGGCCAGAAAAGACTCCCTCATTCTAAATACTATTTTCTGTTATTGCAACCCAAGATTACTTTAACTTGTTTGGCAGCCACATTACCTAAATGACTAGATTGGGAACTGTGAGTGCAGGGACTGCGGATCATGAAAGATTATGCCATGTTTTCATTCTTCTGTTCCCTTCTACCTAGTCCAGTCTAGTACTTTGCATATGCTAGGTGCTTAACGAATGCTTGTTAATGCTGACATTAAATCATCTTGACCTTTTTGGTCAGTTAAAAAAAAAAGCTTTTTTCATGTGAACTGCTTTCTAATTATACTTCTCCCAATCTTGTATTTGCACAGTTAAGTTTTTGAACCTGTGTCTGACTTTACATTTATTCCTATTAAATTTCATCTTGTTAGGGTTATCCTATCGCCTAGCCTGTCAGAGTCTTTGGCGTTCCTGCCTCTGGCATCCAACATATAACCTCTCCCTTTTATCTTCTTTGCTTCAGTTCATGGATAAGCAGCCATCCATATCTTCACACAAGTCACCGATTAACAGAGAAAGAGAACAGAGATGCGGAAAAAGCCCTTTGCTACTCTGCCAGATACTGGTTTCAACTTTTCATTAATCCATTAATCAATACTATACAGTGAAGATTTTTACTAAGTTCCTTCCATGTGCCAGGCACTGAGGATACAAATAAGAAAAAGGAAGACAGTCCCTGCCTTCAAAGGGCTTACAGTCTGATTGAGGAAACTAAAGGAAAGGAAATTAAAAAGCAGAGCATAGGGTGGGGTTGGGTGGATGGGTAGCAGATACCTGTCACAGAGGCATGATGATGAGGGATTCATATCCAGGCAGTGCAGTTGCCCTCTGAACCCTCAAAAAAATGGCATCTTTGAAAAAAATCCTTTGAACAGTGTTAAATATATCTAACTATAAAATCCTACATTCTGCATTTCTTCATTTTGTTCACAAAGGTTTTGTGAGAGATTTTTTTTCAAATGCCTTGATTAAATTCAGTAATATCATGTCCATTGCATCCTCCTCATTTTCTAGCCTTTCTTCCTTGCCTGATATGCCTGGTTAATGAGTCCTGTGATGGCTCCTAGTGATCACGCCTTCCCCTCCACACACTCACTCAAGACTCACAGTAGTTTGGTACTGTTGTTTTTTTTTAAATGTTGGAGATCACTATCAAGCCCACTAGCCCATGTTTTCAGAAATTTTATTTTTTCCTCTTTTTGAGAATCAGGGAAACATTTTGTTGCCTAGTCATCCAGAACCTCTCCCATTACTCACAGTTCCTCAAAGATTTAGTCTGACGATCATGGTCAACAGCAGGTGAGCAGTTATGACTGCAAGCATGCTGAATGCTCTGGAATATCATTCTTCTTGACTAGGGGACTTGAATTCATTTAGGGCATCAAGATTTCCTTTGACCAGCACATAGCTGATGAAGCAGCACAGCACACTGGAAAGAATATGGGATTGATTGGCCATTAGACCACCAGAGCCCACTTCCTGTCTGTGTAACCAGTGGCCAGTCTCTCCATCTCTCCAGGCCTCACTTTGCTCAACTATAAAATGAGTGACTTTGCAGGTCTCTTCTACCATCTCCTTTGATTCCTGGGGAACAAAGTTCATCTTTCCCACATTTTTTCTGCTCTTTCCAGTTCAAAACAAAATAGAGTTTGAGTAGTTTTGTTTTCATTTCATCATCTGTTAACATCATTCCATCTTCCCCATGCTGAGAGCTTATTCCTTCCTGGGTCAGATTCTTCTGCCAAACAAACCTTGAAAAACCTCTTTTTCTTTCCTTCAGGGATTTTGCAAACATCACCAAACTTTAGACTGTTGGTCTTTAGCTTAAATGACTAACTTATTGTCTCTGAATACATTTCTGCTGTGCAACTGTGAAAGTTCTGACAAATTCAGCAGAGATGACCATTAAGAAGAACAAAGCATTAAATGCCCACGAGAAAGACATTGTTGCTCTTAGCCTTGGTTATTTGAGTAGGCACAGATGGAAATAAAGAATACACAATAAAGAAGAATAGGCTGTATATTGAGGAAAAGACCAAATCAGAGAGTTCTGTGCATCTTAAGTGACCAGACTTCCCTGGAAAGTTCAGAGATGCTTTCTTCCTGCTGGTCTGGCACGATCTTTTGAAAAACTTCCTAACAAAGTGGGACATTGCTAAAATGGAATGGTTTGTTTCAGGAGGTAGTGAGCTCCCCTTGCCTAGAATTCTTTAAACATGTGCATTTGGGTGCTGTAGAGGAGATTCTTGTTTAGGTGCAGTTTGGAGTAGGTGGCTTCTGAGACCCCTTCCAACTTAAGGTTCTGTAATCCAGAAGCTTTATCAGTGTAATAATGCTTGGGTTGGAAAGCTCCAGAATCAGTCCAGTCTCCCACGGCAACTTTCAATGTTAGCCCAACATGGCAAATAACCTGGATTAACTTAACCTGCCCCCCTAAAGAAAGGACTTGATTCAGTACACTACATTGCCTGTGTAGTCTGCCAGCCCTGAAGGAAATAGATGAATTGCACTTAGCTGATATCTAATGACACTCAGCTTAAGAAGAGCTCACAGCTATAGCTATGGCCAAAAAATGGGCAAGGAAGAGAGAGATAGACAGACAGAGACAGAAAGAGAGAAGTAGAGACAGAGAAAGACAGACACAGAGAAAGAGCCAGACAGACATGGATGGAGAGAGGGAGACAGAGATACACAGAGAGATCTTTGACTTTGATCAGATTTTCCCTCCTTTGTGTTTACACAGGTGATTAGAAACCAAACAAAGAAAGAATCTTGACCCAGAGATGTGAATGTAAATTCTCTGGATCCTGAGCAAAGGTGAATTGTGAAGTGCGCACATTTCCTAGATAATGACTTTCCTCTTGTATACTTATGTTGTCTTTGCTCTTCATGTCTGGGTTGTGGTGCTGGTTGGTTATTGCCTTCATTCTTGAAGAGGACCAAAATGACAGCATTGTACATTGTGTCTGACTGTGGCTGATCAGACCAATACGAGCTCGGAATGCTCTGCCACAGGTTGGACACAAATAGTCCCTATGAACATTTGGGGTGCTTCTCTAACTTTACGCATTTCATGTTTCTTCTGAGCTCATTCAGTTCTGCTTTTCATATAGAGCACAGCACCTTTTCTGATGAGGGCACACCATGTTGGGTGGTTCCATGCCAGTGTCTCCCATGTCATACAATCGATTCTAAAGTTCTTAATAGAGACCTTGACAGTGTCTTTATATCACTTTTTCTGACCACTACATGAGTGCTTTTTCCTTGTGTGAGTTCTCCATAAAGTAGACTTTTTGGCAAGCATACGTTTGGAATTCGCATTTGTTTTGAACACTGTGCATAAGTCCACTTGCCTTGACAGTGTATTTTCCAGTGATGTTTATGTTGATAATGAGATTGACATACGCATTGTCACTAATAGCTCAGGGTTTGGGAGACTTCAAAGGAAAGTGTGGGAGAGGAGAGGTATTAGACTGACTACCAAACTGAGAGTCTACACAGCCATTGCGCTGAGTTCATTGTGGTGTGTCTGTGAAACCTGGATGGTCTACCAGTGCCATGCCGGGAAACTGAATCATTTCCATCTGAATTGTCTTAGCAAATTTGAAGCTCCCCTGGCAGGAGAAGATACCAGCCTCTGAGGTCCTTTCTCAAACTCAACTGCCAAGCATTAAACTCTACTGCAGAGGATGCTGGGCTAGCCACATTGCTATGTTTGCCAAACAGATTGACTGAGGACTGAGTGGTGAGGGGTGGGGGCATGGAGAGCCTGGTGCTCATAAATTAGAAGGAAAAATCCAGAGGATTGAAATTCTTCTGGCCTTTTCTTGGAGCAAGCATGGAGGGCAAAGGGAATTGGGCTGGGACTTGGGAAGACTGCTGTACATTGGCTGTTGCAGAGTAGGGCTTCTGAAACTTTTTCTACTGGTGACCTCTTTTTGAGTGAGAAATTTTTACATGACCCCGGATATATAGGCATAGAAAATAGGTATACAAATCAAACATTTACTGATAATAAATCATAACTTTGTGACTGCCACATTCAGTTATGTGACCCCATGTGGGGTTATAACCACAGTTTAAGAAACTTTGCTGTATATGACAAATAGAGAAATACATTTAGAAGAATTGCATATGTTTAACCTATATTGAATTGCTTGCTGTCTTGGAGAGAAGGAAGGGAAGGAGGGAGAAAAATTTGGTACACAAGGGTTTTTACAAAGGGGAATGTTAAAAACCATCTTTTCATGTATATGGGAAAATAAAAGAGTGTTGAAAAAGAGAACCTTTGCTGTGGAGGAAATCACCATCCTCCCCATTTCTCAGAGTCACAACCTAGATGTCTTCTTGGACCCTTCACTGTCTTACAGCCCCCCACCCAATCCAATCTGTTGCTAAGATGCATTAACTTTTTCTTTGTAACATCGCTCCAATATACCCCTTCTTTCTCCTGACTCAGTGACTATTCTAATTCAGGTCCTCATCACCTCACATCCAAACTATTGCAGCAGCCTGCTGGTGGGTCTGCCTGCCTCAAGTACTCTTCCCAGGCTATTTATCCTTCATTCAGCCATCAAAGGCATTTTCCTAAAACACAGGCCAGCTGTGTCATTTCTCTCCTCACCCCCAACTCAGTAAATCCCAGCATCCCTCTATTAACTCTAGGACCAAATACAAAATCCTCACTTTGACATTCAAAACTCTTCATAACCTAGTCCCTTCCTACGTTTCTGGTCTTCTTATACCTTTATTCTCTGTCATGTGTTTCTGGATCCAGTGGCACTGGCCTCCTGGCTATTACCTGAAAAAGACCCTCCATCTGTCAGCTCTGGGCATTTGCTCTGGCTGTCCCCCATGCTTGGAATGCATGCCTATTGGCTTTCCTGGATTCCTTTAAATCCCATCTTCCTCATCTCCTGTGGAACCCCCATATGTGTCAAGAAGCCTGAGTTACAATGGAACGAGGGGCAACTGATTTGCTTAAAATTGGAAAAGCAGTACGACGAGGCTGTATATTGTCACCTTGTTTCAACTTGTAGGCGAAGTACATCATGGGACACGCCAGATTAGATGAATCAAAAGCTGGAATTAAGATTTCTGGGAGAAATATCAACAATCTCAGATGATACCGCTCTGCTGGCAGGGAGTGACAAAGAATGGAGAAACCTCTTGATGAGGGTGCAAGAGGAGCATGTAAAGCTGGCTTGAACTAACATCAAAAAACCCTAAGATCTTGGCAACTGGTCCCATCGCTTCTTGGCAAACAGAGAAGAAATGGAAGAAGTGTCAGATTTTATATTCTTGAGCTCAAAGATCACTACAGAGGACAATGACAGCCATGAAATTAAAAGACGCTTGCTCCTTAGAAGGGACGTTCTGGCAAATCTGGCCAGTGCAGGAAAAAGCAGAGATATCCCCTTGCCTGCAAAGGTCTGTAGAGTCAAAGCTACGGTTTTTTCAGTAGCAACATATGGCTGTGACTTGGACGACAGGGAAAGCTGAGCTCCACAGAATCGACGCTTTTGAATCATGGTGCTGGAGAAGTCTTTCGACAGTCCCTTGGACAGTAAGGAGGTTAACTAGGTCAGTAGTTAAAAGATATTAATTCACACTTCTAATTGGAAGAACAAATACTACAGCTGAACTTAAATACTTTGGCCACATAATGAGAAGACAGGACTTAGTGGAAAAGACCATGAAGTTGGGAACGTTTGAAGACCAAAGGAAAAGGGTAGAGTAGAGGATAAAATGGAAAGAAAATGTCATAAAATCAATGAGCGTGAGCTTGGACAGACTTTAGGAGATAGTGGAGGATAGAAGGGCCTGGTGTGCTGTAGTCCATGGGGCCACAAAGAGTTAGACACAGCAAAATGAATGAACAAGGAGAAAAATCCCATCTTCTATAGGAAGCATTTCCCAACGGCTCTTAAATCTAATGTCTTCCCTGTTGTAACTATCTCCTATTGATCCCGGCTAACACTTGTGATCTCCACCATTAGACTGTGAGCTCCTTGAGGACAGGGATTGCCTTTTGTCTCCTTTTGTATCCTTAGCACTTAACATACTGTCTGGAACATAGTCAATTTTTAATAAATGTTTATCAATTTGACTACTAGGAAAGTCATGAAATAGAGATGAGGAAGGAGAATGTTTCAGACAGCAGAGAAAATGCCCATAACTGAGAGAAGAAATATCTTGTTTGAGAACCATATCAAAATTTGGTCAATGGAATATTACTTTCCAGAGCCTATCTGTTTCTTTCTAATAATTGCATTAAAGATCACCCCAGTGAATGTGTAGGATATTCTCATAAATTTGGATAGCTGGGGAAACCATGTGTTTAAGTTATTAGTTAATAGTGTCTTCTATCACTTTTAAAAAAAAATAATAAATTTCAAGAGCTTTTCCATACTTTTGGTATCTTTCCCTCCTTTGGATATCTTGGGAATCAGTTTCACAATGTTCTTAAAATCATGTCACTCCCAGCACAGATTTTGTCTCTTCTTTCTTCAGCCATTCCTTGTCTTTTTTCTACTCTCAGTGGGTCTCTATCTTCCATATGCTCACAGCTGGAATGGTGATGTTAGAGTCTCAATTTTTGAAAAGCTTTTCCAGTGTTCATCTGCTTATCTTCCTTCTGGTTGCGCAATTAATTATGCTTTAGGTAATTTTGCTTGGATGAGTTTCTTTTATTTATTTATTTATTTTTATTTATTAATACTTTTTATTTGCAAAACATATGTATGGGTAATTCCTAAACATTAACCCTTACAAAGCTTTCTGTTACAATTTTCCCCCCTACTCCCCACCCCTCCCCTAGATGGCAGGATATCCACTACATGATAATTATGTTAGAATACTTAAGAAATCGAATATATGTATAGTTATTGCCACACATCATTTTTTTTGTTCAGGAGAAATCGTATCTACAAGAAAGAATAATCCAATAAAGGAAATACAATGCAAGCAAACCTCAATAGAGAACATGAAAATGTTATGTTGTGGTCCACATTTCACATCCCTCTCTCTGGGTGTGTATGGCTCTCTTCACCGAACAATTGGAACTGGTTTGAAGCATTTCATTGTTGAAGAGAGTCATGTCCTTTAGAACTGATCCTCATAGAGTATTGGTGTTGCCGTGTATGATGATCTCCTGGTTCTGCTCACTTCACTGAGTATCAGTCCATGCAAGTCTCTCCAGGCCTCTCTGAAATCATCCTGCTGGTCTTTTCTCACAGAACAATAATATTCCATAACATTCATATACCATAATTTATTCAGCCACTCTCCAATTGATGGGCATTGAATGAGTTTCTTAATCAATAAGCGAGTATTTCATTAAGTGCCAGTTATGGGCCAGGCATTATACTAGGTGCTGGGGATGATACAAAGACAACAATAAAACAATCCCTGTCCCTGAGGAACTTGTGTTTTACTGATATACATGTATTTCTGTATGTAGATACATACATATGTGTGTAGATTCATACACACACAAGGTCATTTTGGGCAGAAACGACTCTAGCCCTTGGGAGATTCAAGAAAGGCTTTATGTGAAAGGTGGTGCCTGAGCTGGGCCTAGAAGGAGAACAGGAATTCCAAGAGACAGAGAAATTTCTGTTTTTGAAAAAAGAATAGAAAGGCTCAGAGTATTCATGCAGAAATGTTGGGATATGTTTGTGGGTTCAGTTTCTTGTTCATCCACTGGCTCAGATGAATGGTAACCATTCCTCTCACATCTCCATCTTCTTCAGTTTCCCCTTAAGTCAACTGAAATCTGCCTGTTTTAAAATATGCTATTTTTTCTTTGTTAATGTCTTCATTTAGCTTCCTAGGGAAAAATAACCTTTCTCCATTATATGCCTTTAAAAATAAAAAAAGACCAGTCTTATTTTCAGGAAACTGTAAATTATCTGGAAATGAGTTTTATTTCGTTTTTTTAAACACTAAAGTTGGCATTTCAGAAAATGGTGGATAGCTCAGCAAGAGAGTAACTGGAAATTGATAGCTGTTTATCATCTTACTACAGCGAAAAATGTACATAAAGTCATAGAGATGAGGTTCAGCATGAAATTGTTTTGTCTTTGTATCAGAAATATTAACCATTGGTCCTCTAGTTAAAGAGTGAGCAGAGCGCCATTTTTTTTCTCCAGGTGTCAGGAAATCAAGCTCTGAAAAATCTATATTTTTTCTAGCAATCTTACAAATGATTGGAAAGTGATTTTCATTTTCTTCCTAATCATTTAATTCTGTACACAAAATCACTAAGTAAATGTCATCTTCCTGTCTGTCACATTTACTAAGAAGTTGATTAGTAAATTTTGGAGACAATTGTCTGTCATCTTTGCAACTTCAAGTAGATACACTCCCTTGCCAAGATTTCTTTCAACTGTTTTTTTCCCCTGTACTTCTTGATGTTTCCTGAGGCAACACTCCTCATAATCTCCCACAATCCTGCTCTGTATAATTTTACAAATGACTTCACATTTCAGACCAACATTACCCCTGGCTGCCAGATCTCTCCACCTCTCCAGAAGAACCAGTCAGTCAGTCAGTCAGTCAATAAGCATTTAGGTACTTACAATGTGCCAAGCACTGGGCTAAACCCTGAGTATATAAAGAAAGATAAAATACAATTCATACTCTCAAGGAGCTCACAGCTTAATGGGGGAAACAACTTGCTAATAGCTATGTACAAACAAGCTATATATAGGATTTAGTGGAAATGATCAACAGAGGCAAGGTACTAGAATTCAGGGGAATCTTGATCCTGATCCCCGGGGGATCAAGAGCTTCCTAGCAAATCTTCCTCCCATGCAGACCATATTTCCCACACTGCCTTATACTTCCTCTGTCTGATTCTCTCTCTCTCTCTCTCTCTCTCTCTCTCTCTCTCTCTCTCTCTCT
>JAJPUD010000912.1:488972-525243 GCA_023553655.1 Myrmecobius fasciatus
GGTACATAGTACTGAAGAAGGCTGAATATCCAAGAAGAAGAAAGAGGAGGAGGAGGAAGAAGAGGAGGAGGAAATAGAGAAAAGAAAAAAGAGAGTTTGAAAACTGCAGACCACTTTATATTTGTGCCCAGATTTAGAGAAAATAGATTATAAAGGGTCCAGAAAATTTATTATCCTATGGAGTACAATGCTACAGGGGAAGTCAGTCCAGAAAGGGTAGGAGTTGCTCAGAAATGAGATTTTCAAGACACAAAGAGAAATAATTCCACTGAGTAGGAATCATGGGATCTTGCTGAATGTGGATACATAAGGGACTTACTAACCAATTCCAATTTAGAAAATGAAATACATGGAGGATTGAAGGAAGGCCAAGAAACAAAAGGTGAATGTAATGGAGTGACATGATCCTGCAGAATTAATGTCAGGAATGCTAAAGCTTGGAGTGAGCAGAGATTGGAGAGGGAAGTCACAGACAACCACAACAAAAAGCTTTTTTAAAAAGTCATATTGGGCGAAAAACGAGGATAATAGAAGACAGGAGCCCAGTTATTGGGGCAATCAAAAAGAGTTTATTAAGAGTTACCTTTGTATCTTGATATGAACACTATCCTAGGCACTCGGGATACAAAGACAGAAGTGAAGTACTTCTTGTCCTCAAGGAACTTGAACATTCCAACAGTAAAGATGGCACACGTGCAAGTAAATATATACAGAAGAAATACAACAATCTGTTGAAGGTAGGAAGGGGAGAGAGGACACTGGAAGCTTGGGACTGCTAAAAGCTTCGTGTGGAAGAGGGGTTTGAGCTGAATCTTGAAGAAAGCCTGGGATTCCAAGAGGTGGAAGAAAGGAAGAAATGTGTTCCAGACATAGGAAACAACCTCTGGATGGTATATCAGATGTAGGAAACATTAAGCAGGCCAGTATGGCTGCATTGTAGGGTACAAGGAGGGGAGTAAAAGCCTGGAAAGGTAGGAAGAGGCTGAACTGTGAAGAGCTTTTGATGTTAAATGGAAGAAGTGATATTTTATCCTAGTGGTAATTGGGAGCCGGAAGAGGACATGGTTAGACCTGCCATCTGGGACTCGGCCATCCAACATTTATCATCAAAAAAAGTTTACTTAACAAAAGCATAGTCAGCAAAAATACAGCATTGATTCAGTGCAGCACTCTATTTGCCTTGGTATCTGCTATAGTGGTGTGGCTTAGTCACTGGTGTGGCAAGGCCTGAATATCTGACTCCTTGTACCCTGAGCCTTAATACACTGATGACCAGGGAGCCATAGCAGCTGTTGGGGCCTCAGCTTCCTGACTCAATTAAGTCTTGAGGAGGGTTTCATTGTCTTTTTTGGGGGAACCTAGCCTAACCTTTGTGGGGTAGGTGTTGCTTATACCATACATATACTTGAGGAAGATCACTTTCAGTTGGCTTTGTGGAGAGTAGATTGGAGTAAAGAGAGGCTCCCGAATCTAGGGTGCTTTCTGCTCCATTACGCTCCCTTTGACACATAGTTTGTGTTTTTGTGAGACAGTCTCTTAAATGCTGTGAAAATGGCAGTTCTTCCTAATTGTTGTCGAGGTCCTTATTGTCTTGATCTGAAGTCTTATCGTCCCTGTCTAGTTGAGAATTCTCTTCACCCATAAACTCAAAAGGAGCAGCGGCACAGATGTTTCCAACAAGTGGGGCCCCTGGCCTTCCTTGTAGAAGTGGGTCCTCAGCTCACCCACAGTTTTGTCAGCGCTCTAGTTCTCCATGCTTTGGCTTTTTCTCTTTGCCAGATTCTCCTCATATTGACTTTGTACTTAGCACAGAGCCTGGTATGAGATTGAAAATCGTGTCAGTGTTGTGCTAGACTAAGAGTTGGCTCTCTGCCTCCTTCCCCTCCAGTGCTTCCTCTGGAGCTCACTTTTTGGGCCTGTGCAATTAGGCCTGCGTTGCTGAAACCTGTGGAAGGCAGCCTCTCTCAGCCCCACAGGGAAGGAGGAGACTTGGCATGTGCCAGAAGCTCTGGGGGAACTTGGCTGCTGCCGTGCTTCTGCAGGTTGGGGCTGAGAAGCCTCCCTGGGCTCACTCGTGAGCGCAGGATCTGATGCTGTTAGAAAAGACGACATTCAAATAGAAGAAGAAAACGGGAGCAGGAGGAAAAGCCACATGACATTAAGGTGCGGAGGACCAGAAGGCCTTGTGTTTCCAGGAAAGTCATTCTGCCCTCTCTTACGTTCAGACTGAAGGCTGATATGACAAGTTCCAAAAATTCTGCCGGATCACACAAAGGGAATTCCAATCTCCCAGCTTTTTATGGGATGAAATGTATTGCCAATTTGAGGAAATTGAAATATGACCCATGTGTGTCTGAAGGTTTGATTTTGGAGATGTGGAATCACAGTTCTGAGATCCACAGCTGAGTTCAACCCTCCTATGAAGAAACTGAGAAGTGGTATGACTTGCTTTGGTCCTTACTAAAAGCCCGAGGCAGCATTTGAAAGCAGACTTTTCTGCTCCCAATTTCAGTACTCTCTCTATTGTGCCACCCTTAATAGGAACGACATGTTGGCTCATGCCCTCACTTGGAGACTCTCTCTTCACGGGTCATCTATGTGTGGCGTCCTTCCTTGGAATTAACTCATCTGCTTGTGGCCAAGGCAACCCATGGACACTTTGCACAAGAACATATGGCAAAACATATAAGAACAGAAATGGTACTTGAACCTGAGTCTAGTAACAAGAACTAACTTACGGCATCAGCAAGGGAGGCCCTGAAATGTGGGTGAATTTGGTGTATCTTCCCTAAAGCACCTATCAGCATCTACTCCTGGCCCCATCCTTCTTGTCTCTGATTTCCCTTTGAAGTCATACCTTGTCTCTGCCTGCTGATCCCTTTTTTCTGCATATTCCAGTCCAGACAGGCCATCACAACTCCAGCTTTCTTTTTAGCTATGACAGCCTGAGGCATTAGCTTGCCAGTCAAGGCTTCTGCTACCGACTGTACCATCCAGTGCCCTACTCTTCCTGCCTCTCTTAGCCTCATACACATGGCTTGCATACTCCTCACCATTTACTCTCTTTTCTGCAGACCCTGCTCGATACGTTTCTGTTACATGCCTCCAGCCTCCAGGGGGCTAGGAAAGAGAATCTTGTTCTTTCCTTAACTTATCTAATAAAGGCCTCCAACGCATGTGCTTCTCATGGACTTGCTTCAGTTCCTTTGGGCAGCAGGAGTCTCACACTGTCTCCTTCTCCCATAGCAACAGAAGAGCTTGTTTAAAATGGACACATTTAGAATTTGAGAATCACTGTTTCTGTATATTAAGAGTGAAGGAATAAAAGAGGCAAACGGTTATGTACCATCACGTTTGGGTTGGTAGAACCATTAGGAACTGAGCTGATGAAGAGAGAATTAAAAAAAAAACCACCACCACCTGCTTAGAGTATTGAGAACTCATCTGTAATGAGCAGTGATTCTTGGTCATTAGTAGTCTGTACTAAGGTCAGGGACATAGAAGTTAATCTGGGACCCCACATAGAAAGGAGGAGTTTGAATCGATCTTCTCTGGGTACAAGAGTCCCACCATTTCTTTTTTATAGCAGACTAAAGAAATTTATAAGCTGCAGACTCACATCCAAGATCCCATCTCCTAGCAAGGTAAAGCAAGTTATTAGTTTAAGGGGAGAAGGCCTGGAAATACCGGCTGGAGAAATTGCCTACGAATGGAGGATATAGGCTATACGTATGAAGGTTAGACATTGAAGCACAGGGTCTTGTGGCTATTTTTAGAGAGGCCTAGCAAGAGGCTAATGCACCTGCACCATTTCCGGGGAAAATATTTGCACATAACAAATGTACATGTGTTCCTGCAGAGTGGCTAATTGGGGCAGCCCAGACTCTTCTGTACACTGCAAATGGATGGCGTTTGGGGCCCGTGCACATATTCGGAGAGTCTTTTGCAGCTCTGACTCCATACGGTCTCAGGGGAAGAAGCAGCTCAGGGTTGCAGATTCCCATCCCTCTGTCACTAAGGGAGTCGGATTATATGCTTAGCAGCAGTCGAGACAGATGGGAGTTATTTAGAATTTGGAAAAACAAGGAAGCGCCAATTAATGGACCGCTGGCAGGCTACGCCTCCAGTGTACATTTCCTGCACAATCCTTTTCTTCATGCTACTTTCTTTTACTTTGGAAAGTGAGGGTTAAATATGACAGCACACCACTGAAGCCAGCCCTACTGCATGTCACATCACAGCGGTGTCACTCAGTTGCAAATCCAATTTTAGTAATGATTATGAATGGATAAATTTGGTTCAGGAAGAGTTCAAATGCCTACTGTGTGCCGGACACCATGCCTGGTGGTGGGTACACAGATTAAGCAGTGTTCTTTCTACTCATTGTTTTCAGGGGCTCCAGTTGGGATACAAACTCTCCATGCCCCTGGGAGGCTGGCGGTAGAGATCCTGCAGCCCAGCGAGCGCCAGTGGCTGTTGGAGTTGGAGGAAATGTGAGCCTCCCTCCTGCTGAGTGAGTGAGTGGGTGAAACCTGTGGGGAGCGGCAACTTTGGTTCTGTTCCATCTCTATAGCGGGATGACATAAGTTCTTGGTGTTCAGCCAGATCCCAGGGCAAATTACTGGGGAAAGGGGCCATCGAATCTATAATAACATGAATTAATACTTGCATTATAGAGGTTTTCTTCTAAAGAACTCTTCTTCATTGTCATTCACTCACCAAGCAGTCTCATGGAGGAAATAGATATTTCCAGTGAACACATTTAGGAAAGAAAGGCTTTCTAGTGGGTACTAAGTTGAATTCTATGGGAATTAGGCAAATGACTGCCTGAACAATGTGTGGAATAATGAGCAGAAAAGGCGCTCTAAGGAAATTCAATATTAAAAGAATAGAAAGAAATATTAAGCCAGGCAAAACAGAGATCAATAAAGACAATCGGCTATTTTTATCAGAGACCTTAAAAATTGTTTTAAAAAGCAAATGCACCGAGTATCCTTGCACTCAATCAGGAGAGTTGCAATCAGGAGCAATTCAGCTCTCCCAATCAATTAGTGACCTGAGATCTAAGCAATTTAACCTAACTTTTGGAGGATAAGAAATCACTGAAAATGGAGACATCACTACTTTGGGACTGTGGTTTGCAAAATAATGCCGGGTGATCATTTATTCCTGACCTTTGGGGGAGAGCTGAATGTCCTGTACACTGTATTTCCATCCAAAGTTCTGTCACTTGGCGTTTGGTTGGATTCCTTTATATTTTGGTCACAAGAGGGGCAGTGAAGGAGAATTCTTTAGGGAAAAAACCTCTGTAAATGCAAGTATTAATTCTCTAAGCTCAGAAAGTCTTCTGGACCAGATCAATAACTCTGAGGGTGCCTAAGAGAAGGGCCTCAAGCTTGTTATAATACTTGCCAAACTTTCACGGACTCTTTCTTTCACCTGCCATTTTTCGCCTGCCATTCGTACCATTGGATAGCATGAGGCTGGCTTGAATTTTAGAAGGTTCCAGTTCTCCTATTTCCACTGGCACTTGGACTTCCCATGGGCAGCATCTTGCCTAGAGATGTTAGCTAGGCAGCATCTTTACTCCTAGGGCCAAGCATATCTTCTTTCTCCATGTCGCACCCCGATAATTATTACTAATCAGAATGTGGAGATGAAGATGAAGTTTCCTTAACGAGCCTATGGCCTGCCAGTTGGAAGGACTATTACACTGGCAAAGTGGATATCATACTATTTTAATGGGTTTAAAGAAAAGAAGATTGCTGCTGAGCCAGTAATCCAGAGTTTGCTCTTCTAAAAGCCCTTGTTTCAAGTTGTTCTGAACTCCTTTGGTGATATTTTTCTTTGCTTCTTTACTAATGCTGCAAGGGCCTGTGATACCCTCAATGCTAACTGAGGCACGTGGGTAGGGATCTGAAGACACCAAATGACTGATCAATTTAATGATCTACTCCCATTTCATAGGCCACAGTCATTTATCACATACATTCCTAACATCAGGGATAGAAGAAGCCTATATACTCTGTCTAAAGGGTGAGCTTTTGGGCATCTAGGGAGGGATGATGTATGCTCTAGAGGAGTGCCCAAGTGTGTCTAAGAAGCTCTACTGTAGTCTTGTGCCTCTTGACCTTATTCGCTCATTAGAATACTTGCAAATTGTCTAAAATTGTCACAGCTGATTTCCAAATGATCGAGGGCTACCGAAGTGGTCACTTGCCTTTACCGGCAGGGCCACAGGGTAAGTTATCATTGGGAATGAAGATGTGGCCCTGACCTAGGTGGGTGGAGAACTGCCACTCTGCTGTGCCCTGCTGGTTTGGGATTACATCTGTTTGGTGACAAAAAAAACCCAACTCCAATAAGAGCAGCAGCAGCACCAGCAGTAGTAATTAGAAACTTCTTAATCACAGGGTGGTGCTGGATTTGGAATCAGATAACTAAATGCTTTAGAATCTTAAATCTTCTTGCTTCCTTCATGACCTTAAACAAGTCATTTGAATTCTGTGAACTGCCATTTCTTCTTCTAAATGACTTTGGACTAGATGATCTCTAAGGTTTCTTTGGCTCTGAATTGATGATCTAATGATGACCAGACTTGGTTAAACAATTTAGAATACCTGTAGTTATGGCTGATTACAAATAATGGAATTCAGCAGATATGTGTTAAATACTTACTGTGTGGGGGTCACTGTGTTAGGTTTGGGGGATACGGAAACAACAATTAAGCGTTCTCTGTGTCCAGGGAGCTTCTACTTCTACTGCATTTCCCACCAGGGCACAGAGGACCGTTGCAGACCTTCTTTGAGAATAGATATGGCTCCACAGTACACAGAGCTGTGGGCCTGTGGTCAAGAAATTCTGAGCTGTGGCCTCAGATACTTCCTAGCTGTGTGATTTGAGGTAAATCACATCACCGTTATCTGCCTCAGTTTCTTCATCTGTCAAATGGAGATAATAATACCATCTACCTCCCAGGATTGATATGAGAGGAAAAGGACTAATTAAATGAGAGAGTTCTGGTAAAAAGCTGAAATGGACTGAAGGAGTCAAAAGATATCCCACAAACTAAAGGATTTTACAAAGCACTTAGTATCATAGATGGGTTTCCAAATGTATGCCACAGATTGTATTTTCTCACAAAAGTTGTCAGCATTTTCACATTTTCCATTATAACAGCATTGTCCCTTCTGAGAATGGATGAAAGAACATTTAACACCCTGTAAATTGGAACCTGGGCCTCCAGATGGAATCCGAGGGTCTTAAGTTCAGCTCCATGTTGTATATCCTTCCTTGATATTACCCTTCCAAATCAGGGGTTATACTGGAACTGAAAACAGAAAGCTCATCTCAGGTTACTCACGGCCCATCAGGAAGTTGCAGAAATCTTAGAAAAATGCTTCATCTTGAAAGAATTCCAGCTTGCTTGGCAGTCAGAGACTTCTTCAGGCCAAAGAAGTTTGAAATTCCAGGAACACACCCATTCTCTTGAGTCCCAGACCAAACCAAACCAGACTTTGCATGTTCAAAGGTCCTTTTACCCTTAGCCTTTCCTGATCACTAACTCCTGAATGATGATCGTTTAATAATATGCATTTATGCATGTGTAAATATCAATGTATTCCACTCTAAAGCCCAGCCAAATACTATTGCCAATAATGATTTACTCACTTTCTGGACACATTGTCTATTCTAGTTGCATGATAATTTCAAATTAATTTTGTAAGCACATCCTTTTTTTAAGGTTCACCAAATTCAGCAGACACAGTATAGCAGTTAAATGAGAAGCACTGGGCTAAGCCCTCAGTTAAGATGCAAAAATTAGCCAAGACCTGTTCTGATTGAAACTTCTACATAGCCTTAGGGGGACATGACTTAGGCCTGTTACTTGTCTTGTGATCCTAGCAACATGGGCGCACCCTCCACCAATGCAGATCACAGCACATGGGGCCTTCTCACCCTGTGCAATTTCTTTTGTATAGCCTTGTCCTCCCCTCCCCTCTTCCTGGCCCGCAGCAGCTCTACCCAGAATGCTGAGGTTTGCCCCTTGACATTGCTTGGATCCCTCTAGATTTACAGGACACTGCCCTTCACTAATCTCTCCCTCTGGCCAGGTGACCAGCCCACTCCCTCTTCTTATTTACCTGAATGCTTCCTGGTGCAGTGTCTGAGCCATTCACATACAGGTTCCTCAGTTGTGAGTGCATGTGCTAAATCTGTGTAGTGTAAAATAATGTTTGCAGCATTTGCGTATTTGAATCCTAAATGTCATTTTCCTTTTTTTCTGTTGTTTTTCTGTAAAATATAGTAGTGTTCTGCCAGTGGGGGTCTTCCAGGACAGGCCTCCCCTTTACCTTTAGGCACAGTGATATCCCACAAATCCATAGAGTTTTCTCGGGGTATCAGAGTGTATATGGGGAGTGCCCTGTTGCCATGCTGTATCCACTGGCGGTAAATGCTTTACCTTTATGGGACTAAGAAGCAGAGTGACACAGAGCTCCACCCCTGGAGTAAAGAATACTTGGCTTCAGATCTGGCCTCTGACACTGCTTGTCCATGAACAAGTTACTTTCCTTTTCAGAATATCAGTTTCCTCCTCTATAAAATAGTCCTGGTAACCTCTCTAGTACCTCACTCCCAGGGTGCTTAGGACATGCAGAGGAAAGGAGACCCATAAAGAAACTTGTAAACTTTAGGGTGCTATGGAAATGTTAACTCTTATTTACTTGTGTCTCTTGGCATGAACTGCAGGAGTTCCCTGATCTTTGAGGTTTTGCCTTTGGTTCATCACATATTGTTTCCTGCAGTTACAAAAAGGAGCGTAGAGAATCCCCATATTGGAAAGGAGGCGTGCTCAAAAATCTTAATTTAAAGCTATTTTGGTAGAAAGTTTTTTGAGGGGACATTTTGTTTTCCATGGCAACTATATTATGGTGGTGACCATATTGAAACTGTGAGCACAATGCTCACGTTCCTTGGGAAATTATTGTCAGGAAGGTACTTTTGAATATAACATTGAAAGTTGAGGCACATACCTAGGAATAGGGTCACAATAATGGCAGTTAGGGAGCACTGCAGTGGCTAGCGTGCTGGTCGTGGAGTCAAATTCCGTTGTCAAATCAGGCATGTCCTAGCTGTGGGACCCTGGGAAAGGCACTTGATCCTGTTTGCCTCAGTTTCCTCCTCTGTAAAATGAGCCAGAGGAGGAGATGGCCAACCAAAGCCAAATGGGACCACGGAGAGTCAGACAGGCCTGAAAAATGACCAGATGATAACAATTGCATTTATTATACTAAAATTATAAAAGACACTTTGATGTTTGAAGAGACCTGGCAGTAGATGGGGAACTCTGTGCACCAAATGACAAAAATGTGATTAACTTAAAATGGAGAATTAAAACCATCTGTAGTCATATGAAAAGTTGCTCCAAATCACTATTGATCAGAGAAATGCAAATTAAGACAACTCTGAGATACCACTACACACCTGTCAGATTGGCTAAAATGACAGGAAAAGATAACGACGAATGTTGGAGGGGATGTGGGAAAACTGGGACACTGATACATTGTTGGTGGAACTGTGAACGGATCCAACCATTCTGGAGAGCAACTTGGAACTATGCCCAAAAAGTTGTCAAACTGTGCATACCCTTTGACCCAGCAGTGTTTCTACTGGGCCTATATCCCAAAGAGATCTTAGAGGAGGGAAAGGGACCCACCTGTGCAAGAATGTTTGTGGCAGCCCTTTTTGTAGTGGCTAGAAACTGGAAAGTGAAGGGATGCCCATCCATTGGAGAGTGGCTGAATAAATTATGGTATATGAATGTTATGGAATATTATTGTTCTGTGAGAAATGACCAGCAGGAAGATTTCAGAGAGGCCTGGAGAGACTTGCATGAACTGATGCTGAGTGAAACGAGCAGAACCAGGAGGTCATCATGCACAGCAACAACCGTATTACATGATGATCAATTCTGATGGACATGGCTCTCTGCAACAAAGAATTGTCTCAAACCAGTTCCAATTGTTCACTGAAGAAAACCATATACACCCAGAGAGAGGGAAATGAAATATGGACCACAACGTAACATTTTCATGATCTCTACTGACATTTGCTTGCATTGTGTTGCCTTTCTCTGATTCTTTTTTTTTTCTTGTAGATAGGATTTTTCTTCCATAACTTCTCAAGCATTTCAACATTATTAGCATGTAGTGGACTTTCTGCCATCTAGGGGAGGGGAGGAGACTGGGTGTAAAATTTGTAATGGAAAGCTTTGTAAAGATCAACGTTGGGGAACTACCCATACATATGTTATACAAATAAAAAGCTTCAATAAAAAAAAAAAAAACTTAAAATGGAGAGTAACTGGTGACGAAAAGCTGGAAGTAAATGTTTCAGGTCTTAATTTACAGATGCAAGCAATGCTTGAAACCTCTGAGTTTGGTCAGCCCCTAACCTGCTATTATTAATTCTCACTCGTCTTTTCTGTTCAACCTGTGGGGACCTTTTAAAGCCATATTTGCCTTAATTAGTGCACTAACAAGGAGATTGGCTCCCTCAGAGGGAGCCTTGAGTGGCACCACTTTTCCCCTGAACCTTCAGGAGTCTCTTTTGATAGATTTCACATTTTTTTGGTGATTGCTGACATCAATTTTGATGAAGAGTCCAACCTGCTGTGAATGTTCTCAGTTTGACTGATCAGTTTTCTCTGAAATCCTCAGCCAGCTGTCATCACACGTGTTGGGCTCCTTAGAGGTACAGCTCAAGAAGGATTTGAGACATGAGGAAACCTGAAATGTGCAAAAGTAGTACTTAAAGAGGTCTTGTCTTAACTTTATCTTAATAAACTCATTGCTTTTCATGTAAGCTACTTCTCAGGAGTCATTTCAAGAACGTAAATGACACTCTGGTGTCAGGGCTTATAGCTCTCTTGAAATATACCAGGTTCATCATTATCATCATCCTCATCATGAGCACATATTTATTCAGCACCCACTGTGTGCCCAGCTCTTTAGTAGGTGTGGGGAGACACTTTGGAGATATTAATCAAAATCCCCTGCCCTAAAGAGCTTGCTGATGATGAGTCACCTAGATGCCGTCTCAATCTCAAAACTAAACACTTTGTACTATGGCTATTGTTTCATATTTGAAGTTTATTATTTACAACTATGTCAAGGGTAGGGATAAAGTGAATGGGTTTCACATGAAAAAAGGAAAAAATGGGGAGAGAAGGAGGAGGGAAGATATAAGAAGTGAAGGGAGAAAAGGTTTGACCAAGGAGAATTTAGGTAAGAAGAGGTGAAACGGAGGTAGAGAAACATCAGACTAGTGATGGATGGATGATAATGGATGGATGGACAGATGGATGCTGGATGGATAATGGGGAATCGGTGGATGGATGGATAGTTTCCCAGGGCTCCTTGCCGTCTTTCCAGTATTTGATTATCCACCCGATCCTGGTGTGATGGGCAGCACACTTGGCATGCTTGTTCTGTTATTACATAGTGAAGCAAATCTGGGAGACCTAAGTTTGGTCCTTCCTCAGATACTTGGTCGCCAAGCAACCATGGGCAAGTCACTTAGTCCCTTAGCCTCAGTTTCCTTATCTGCAAAATGACAATATTATTGATGGCTCATCAACTTTTGGATTATTGTGAAGATCAAATGAACTCCTATAACTAAAATACTTTGCAAACCCCAGATTCAACATTGGCTATTACTATTATGCTTTCTGATTAGCGCTCCACTTCTGATCTCAACATATGGTTTACCATGCAAAGACGAAGGTTGGAGCACAGGAAAAGGTCCTTAGTGACTTCCTCTAGTGTCCATGTCTTTGACTCAAGCCAAAGAAACATTTCCCAGGCAGCATTTCCTGGGTCCTTCTGGGTCCTCCACTAATCTCTGGACTAGATCCTTATCATATTTATTTTTCAAATGCGACTGCACCTGTGCTTTAGATTCTGCTGTGAATAAATAACCCATCAATAAGGTGAGAATTTTTGATGGGGGAGGTGGGATAGCATGGTCATCTAGATCTGTGATTTCATCAACATGGGGAACTACTGGTGTCATAAACGCCGTAATTATCTGTAATTTATCATCTCATAAAATTAATTGGGGGCCCTCATATAATTAAGTAATTTGCCCATCGTCACATAAGTAGTGTATGTGAGAGGCAGGACTAGGAACCAGTACATGCTTGATTCCCTGAAATATGGAAGGAAACCCAGAAGTTATTGACATTTTATAAAGAAATGGGTTCATCTTTTCATTCATTCTATACTGACTTCAGTGACAAGTGGGAGTAGCTGAGGTCCATAGCCCACACTTTATTTTTTTTTAATTTTATTTGCATAACATATGTGTGGGTAATTCTTCAACATTAACCCTTACATAGCTTTCTGTTACATTTCCCCCCAACTCCCCACCCCTCCCCTAGATGGCGGGATATCCACTACATGTTAATTATGTTAAAATATTGGCAAATTGAATATATGTATACATATTTCCAAGCTTATCATTGTTGTGCAAGAAAAATCGTATCTACCCAAAAGACATATCAGATAAAGGAAACACAATGTAAGCAAACATCAATCAAGAGTATGAGAATGTTATGTTGTGGTCCACATTTCACATCTCTCTCTCTGGGTGTATATGGCTTTCTTCAGTGAGCAATTGGAAGTGGTTTGAAACATTTCATTGTTGAAGAGAGCCATGTCCATCATAATTGATTGTCATATAGTATTGTTGTTGCCGTGTATAATGATCTCCTGGTTCTGCTCATTTTACTCAGCATCAGTTCATGCAAGTCCTTCCAGGCCTCTCTGAAATCCTCCTGCTGGTCGTTTCTTACAGAGCAATAATGTTCCATAACATTCATATACCATAATTTATTCAGCCATTCTCCAATTGAAGGGCATCTATTCAGTTTCCAGTTTCTAGCCACTACAAAAAGGGCTGCCACAAACATTCTTGCACATGTGGGGCCCTTTCCTTCCTTATGATTTCTTTGGGATATAGACCCAATAGAAATGCTGCTGGGTCAAAGGGTATGCACAATTTGATAACTTTTTGAGCATAGTTCCAAATTGCTCTCCAGAATGGCTGTATCCGTTCACAGCTCCACCAACAATGCATCAGTGTCCCAGTCCTCCCACATCCCCTCCAACATTCATCATTAACTTTTCCTGTCATTTTAGCCAATCTGACAGGTGTGTAGGCCCACACTTTATTGTGTCCCACCAAAGGAGTAAGTCAATAGACTGAAAAAGTTTTAGAACTTTGTTGTTCCAAGATCTCCCCAGTAGTTACATGATACAGCAAATAGAACACTAGGTATAGAATCAGGAAGAGCTGAGTTAAAATGTAGCCTCAAATGCTTATTAGCTATTTTGACCCCTGGGCACTTAAGTGCTTATCTACCTCAGTTTCCTCATCTGTAAAATGAGGATAATAATAGCACCTATCTCCCAGGGTCATTATGAGGACCCAATGAGATGATAATTGTAAAGTGCCTGGCACAGAGCCCAGCACATTGTAGATGCTATATAAATGTTAGCTATTATTATTATTACTATTGTTGTTGTGGTTGTTGTTATAAACTTTAAATTCATATTTCTTTTGTCATCTGTGCTATAAGAACCAAAGTGGATTTAAATTCAAATTGAAAGTCAGATAAAAAAAATTAAATGTCACTTGTGTCTGCTCAAGCCACAAGGCAAAGTCAGAAGATGATCTGGCATTTTGAAATATGACTTTAGGAATTGCTGTGATGTGTACTAATATATGTCCTCATTTGGACCTAGCTCTGGAAGCTCATAATATGCTTATGTTCAAGGACTGGCTACTTGGCATACTAAGCTAGTTGAAGAAGCACAAGTCTTAAGCCCAGATGGCAGAAGTAGAAGCAAAGGATGGATGTTGCAAAGGAACAGATTTAAACTTAATGTCTGGGCAAATACCCAAGGGAGCAGAGCTGTCCAAAAAGCAGATGACTCTGTTGAAAAGATGGGGAGGTCTTGAATCAAAGGTGGGGTTATTATTTCTCAGGAGTGATGGAGGAGAGGGAATCCTTGTTCAAGTATAGGCTGGGCCAACTGGGACATGATGAGATTGTGATCTTCACAGCCCCCTGCATTATTAAAGACTCAGAAAAGTGGCCACGGCCTTCTGGGCTGGAATCTTCTGGTATTGGCTGTTACATGACGGAAGTAAGTTCTTTGCTGCATCTCTACACTACTGCTAGTCATACTTGTCATGATAAGGTTTGACCTGTCTAAATGATGGAAACAATATGATGTATTTAAAATCTGTTTATATGTAGTACAGAGTAAAGACTAGTGAGGAGTGGGTGTGATTTCTAATAGTAGCCCGCACTTTAAGGTTTACAAAACCCTTTATATATCCCATTTGAGCCTCACAACTACCTTGGCAAGTATGTTCTATTAATTATTCCCATTTAACATATTAGAAAACTGAGGCTAAGATAGATTAAGTAACTTGCTCAGGATCAAACAACTGATGAATGTCTAAAGCGGGATTCAAACTCACGTCTTCCTGAATCTAAATTCCAACTGGCAGCCTCATGAGATCAAAAATGAATCTTGAATTCAGAACTGAAAAAAGTGTTCCAACTTGGGAAGGTTGAGTTACTTTCCGATAGTTTGATCTGGCCTTGGAGTGGCTAGGCCACTTAGGGTTGGATTTCCCAGATTTATCATTCTCTAACTATGTTCATCAAATATCTAGCATCCATTTATTCCTAGAGTGTAAGATTTGGGTCAGATCCCACTGTGTTATTATGAGCAAGTCACTTAATTTCTTAACCTTAGTTTTCTTATCTGTAAGATGGATATAATACTGCCTGTGGTACAGCTTCACAAGATTGTCATGAGGCTCAAAGGGGATTATTTCTATGCAAAACATTTTAGTAATTGTAAAGTTATTAATGATTAATATTAAAGTTATTATTGCTTATAATCAGTAAGGTATTCAGTTGAATTAATAGAACAGTAGTCACTTAAAGAGGGATACATGAAAGTAATTCAGCAAAGGAAGTAGATGCTATCTTAGTGAAGAAAGAGGTATTGAATATCAGAGCTGGAAAAAAAAAATTCGAGCCCCTTTGCTTTTTTCCGCTGCAGATACTACCATGGTAAGCTTAGGCCTCAGAGCCTGGTCTCTGGTGTCCAGTGAGACTAAAGAAGTCACCAATACCAATTCCTAAAGACATGTAGAAGAACTGTACGTGTTTAACCTATATTGGATTACTTGTTGTCTAGAGGAGGGGGCAGGAGGAAGGGAGGGAGAAAAATTTTGGAACACAATTTTGCATGGGTGAATGTTGAAAACTATCTTCGCATGGATTTGGAAAATAAGAAGCTGTTATTTAAAAAAAATACCAGTTCCTATCATAAGTATATCTGGAAGTTGATTAAAGGTGGGCCGGTCATCTGAAAGTCCATTTGGTGCTGCCTGACACCAGGAAAACACTAGCTTTCTGGAAGGGTATGCACATGAGCACTGGTAAAAGGAAAGGTCCGCTAATGCTTGTGAGTGTGAGAAAGTGACCTGGATGAGAAGAATTCTGTATCTCTTACTCAGCAGCCGTGTTGTCAATCCAAAAGAACCATAGCTTGTACTTGGAGGTGGACAGAGCCAGGTTTTCGAATAAGTGGCTCCTCCTAGAGAGCCTTCAGAAAGTGACAGTGGAGAAAGCCCACAAGAAGTTTCTGGCAGATTCAGGACTTAAGAAAGCAGTGAAGGGATTAACAGTTTGGTTCAGCAAGTCACTTAACTTCTTAACCTTAGTTTTCTTATCTGTAAGATGGATATAATACTGCCTGTAGGTACAGCTTCACAAGATTGTCATGAGGTGGGGCAGCTAGGTGGCACAGTGGTTAGAGCACCAGCCCTGAAGTCAGGAGGACCTGAGTTCAAATCTGATCTCAGACACTTCCTAGCTGTGTGACTCTGGGCAAGTCACTTAACCCCAATTGCCTCAGCAAAAAGCAAAAAAAAAAAAAAAAAAGATTGTCATGAGGCTCAAAGGGGATTATTTCTATGCAAAACATTTTAGTAATTGTAAAGTTATTAATGATTAATATTAAAGTTATTATTGCTTGTAATCAATAAGGTATTCAGTTGAATTAATAAAACAGTAGTCACTGAAAGAGGGATACATGAAAGTAATTCAGCAAAGGAAGTAGATGCTATCTTAGTGAAGAAAGAAGTATTGAAGCAGATCAGAGCTGGAAAAAAAAAATTCAAGCCCCTTTGCTTTTTTCCACTGCAGGCACTACCATGGTAAGCTCAGGCCTCAGAGCCTTGTCTCTGGTGTCCAGTGAGACTAAAGAAATTACCAATACCAATTCCTAAAGACATGTAGAAGAACTGTACGCGTTTAACCTATATTGGATTACTTGCTGTCTAGAGGAGGGGGCAGGAGGAAGGGAGGGAGAAAAATTTTGGAACACAATTTTGCATGGGTGAATGTTGAAAACTATCTGCCTGAGGAGAGGAGGAGATCTATGACTGATTCTCCCCATCGTTTCTATACTAGCCCGCATCTCCAGAACTCATTCAATAAAACCAGACTTTGGCCCCAATATAAAAAGCATCTGAGCTTCTCTGTTCACCCAGTTCTTGCTTCCCATTTTCTTTCAGAGCTTCTCTTCTCTCATTTCTGTACTTTCTTTCCTATACCACTTTCTGTGTGATCCCCATCTATCCCATTCTTGAAAGTTCTATTATTCCTTCTCATATCACAGTATTTTCTTTTTCTTTTTTTTTATTAAAGCTTTTTATTTGTATAACATATGTATGGGTAGTTCCCCAGCATTGATCTTTACAAAGCTTTCCATTACAAATTTTACCCCCAGTCCCCTCCCCTCCCCTAGATGGCAGGAAGTCCAGTACATGTTAATAATGTTGAAATACTTGACAAGTTATGCAAGAAAAATCCTATCTACAAGAAAAAAAAAGAAAATCAGAGAAAGGAAACACAATGCAAGCAAATATCAATGGAGATCATGAAAATGTTACGTTGTGGTCCATATTTCATATCCCTCTCTCTGGGTGTATATGGTTTTCTTCAGTGAACAATTGGAACTGGTTTGAGACAATTCTTTGTTGCAGAGAGCCATGTCCATCAGAATTGATCATCATATAATACTGTTGTTGCTGTGTATGATGATCTCCTGGTTCTGCTTGTTTCACTAAGCATCAGTTCATGCGAGTCTCTCCAGGCCTCTCTGAAATCGTCCTGCTGGTCGTTTCTTACAGAGCAATAATATTCCATAACATTCATATACCATAATTTATTCAGCCACTCTCCAATTGATGGGCATCCCTTCACTTTCCAGTTTCTAGCCACTACAAAAAGGGCTGCCACAAACATTCTTGCACATGTGGGGCCCTTTCCTTCCTTTATGATTTCTTTGAGATATAAGCCCAAAAGGAACACTGCTGAGTCAAAGGGTATGCACAGTTTGACAACTTTTTGAGCATAGCTCCAAATTGCTCTCCAGAATGGCTGGATCCATTCACAGCTCCACCAACAATGTATTAGTGTCCCAGTTTTCCCACATCCCCTCCAACATTCATCGTTATCTTTTCCTGTCATTTTAGCCAATCTTACAGGTGTGTAGTGGTACCTCAGAGTTGTCTTAATTTGCATTTCTCTGATCAATAGTGATTTGGAGCAACTTTTCATATGACTAGAGATGGTTTTAATTTCATCATCTGAAAATTGTCTGTTCATATCCCTTGACCACTTATCTATCGAAGAGTGGCTATCACAGTATTTTCAAAACGAGTGACTTAAAGCTTGATTCTGCCCGCCTACAAGATGTCTTACTCCAGTCAAGAGCTGAATGATGAAAGTTTGGTTTGGGGCCAATTAGCATTAAATATTTTTGGTTTTCAGCGTGACCTCTTCTTTCTGCTGTTATCCCAGTACTCTTAATCAGTCACATTTTAAAGAAATAACCCCAAATTTCCAAATGTGCAAAAAAGCTTTGTTAATATTATTTTGTAATTCGTTGTTAGAATAACTTGGATACATTCACTGGTGCAAGTGGAGTTTCAGCCTTTTCGCAAATCAGCCAGACCATCGAGTTCACTGAAACAAGGCGTCTCAGCAGAGACCCAAATTGGTCCCAAATTGTGGTTGTACTTTCCATTTGTCAAGTCACGGTTTCAGAAGCCAGTTTTACAAAGAAGGATGTATTTGGTTGCAAATGTAACCCCCTACCCGCAACACCCCCTTTACAAAGAAAAACAACTTTTTTTTTTTTTTTACTTCTGGGAAGATATAGGCCTAGTTTACTGTTGTTTTGGTTATAAGTAAACAGACTAGGATGAGCAGGCTATCAACACAAAAGCACTTTATTGCTGCAAAAACTGTTCTGGGCTTCCTCTTCTCTCAAAACTACAAATCACTGTAATGCACAACTGTGTGACTGCAGAGGGAAGAAAACCACCACCATTACACCATGGCACCCTCTGGCATGCATAACGTTCTCTGATTGAATTTTTATGTTTCCCTCTTTGTAGAATATGTATTTACTAAAGGGACAATGGGAGAGCTGCTGCCTGTGAAAACGTGCTGTGGAAAGTTTGCTAGGAAAGCTTGCCTGCTCCCTTCTTTTATTTTCATCAACGATTCCCTTGTCACATGCACACAAGCTTCATGAAGATTTAATAGAAGTGAGAGGAGGAAACAGTTATACGACTGGGTGGTGCCTTTTTGATTGCCATTTTTTGGTATTATCAATAATTATTTTCCCCCATTTGGGGGGAAAACTTTTCTATGAGATACAATGAATGTCTTTAAAAATATATTACCCCTCACTCCTTGTGTAGCGTACATTTTACCTGTATGTGTTAGGTTAAATCTGGCTGCTTTTCATGACTTCATTTTCTCTAACACCATTTCTACTTCCTTATACAGCACATTAGGTATTGAGGTGTTTGGAGTCCAGATAGAAAATTTCTGTTGTCATTAGCTGTCAGCTATTTTTAATGATGAAAATAGATTGCTTAAAAAAATGCTGATATACTTGTTCCATTTTGTGTATTTTTTTGTTACTCTTTCAAGTTTATCTATAAATGCTCGCTGTGTGATGTGTCTTAGTTGGGTCTCATGGCATATTTTCTTCAGGAAAATATAATTTGCCTTAACTACATTTTGCTATTTTGTGAGGTAGCATTGTTTGTAATCTGCGATTCTTCCAAGTAATACTTCATATGCTTATACCCTGAACCAGTGTTGTTTGGATACTGTGTCTCTCAACAAGGTCACTGCATTTCTGTCTGAGCAGGATTTGGGGACTTTGAGTCTCCTCATTGTGTTAGTTGCTTTGGTTTTATTAAATGTCCCTAAAGAAACGATCATCAGAATGAATATCTTTGCTTTTATCTGTTTCCTATTTTTCCAAGGTACTAAGTTATTTAACTAGGTCAGCTTAGAGCTATTATAATTGCATCTAGGTCTTTTGTTTTTGCCTTTTCATTTAGGGTTGATTTTGACTTTTGACCTCACTAATCTCTGGTCTGACTGCACCATCAACTGCTTCTTAAAAGGCCTTCACATCGGTAAACTGTGAGTTCAGGTAAAACAATAGTTTCAGTCTGGGTCATTTTGATCTGTGATTATTTCACACAATCCATATAGGAGAGGGATTCTCCATATATATTGAGGTCATCTAGGTACCCTGTTTTTTGATGATGTTTTGTTGATTGTATCTAGCTCAGAATCAGTGCAGATTTCTAAGTAAGATTCACGACCCTTCCAAAGAATGCATCCCAACAGTCCTCAGAAGGGAAAAAAAACAAGTGCTGAGGAATGTCTTTGCTAAACAATGAGCTACCAGCTCATTGACCTTGTTCATCAAGACACGTATTTTGGATGGTCACCGAAGACAGTAATTTGGTTCCATAATTAAATCCGAGGAAGAGATCAGACTGGACTATGATGTGGAAATGGGGTAGTGTGTGATTACTTCAAGTTTTTCTTCAAAAAAGAAACTTGTCTTGCAAATATCAGTGTTCACCAGGAGATGGTATATGGCTGGGAATCCTGGAGTACTGCAGTCTCCAAAGAATTCAGATAGTGAAACAGCCAAAGGACGATCGAAATTATATGATAGATGGAAATAGAGAGTCATGCAAGAGGTGATAGTCTAGTACTTAGAATAAATTGTTTGCAGTTAGTAGTGTAAAATAATATTGAGTAGAAAAGGAGACGGGCCAGTCATGTGGGGGCTCATGGGCTACTCTGTAACCTATGTCATGTTAAAAAGTTGCAAAGGAAAGCCTTCAGTCTGTTGAATTTATGGAAGGTAATAGAGTCCCTACAGCAATAAGAGCCCAGACCCATGAAAGTATGAATGTTTGTCATTCTTCAATGGCCATATTGAGCACCTCATTCTCTCCTTGAAGACACTGTTGAGATTATATAGCCATGAGGCTTCTGAATAATCTACAAGCCTTTGGCCTATTTTATTTCTTAATCTTGAGACATATTTTCTAACTTGTTTTCTACTAAGTTTTCCTGTCCCCACCCTCATTATGAATTGACTGAATTTCAAAATCTCTGTTGACTCACTTTATAGGGTCTTGTTGAATTCTTCATAGAAAAAACTCAGTGGCTAGAACAAGTAGGTCTGGAGTCAGGAACACCTGAGTTTAAATCTGGCCTCAGACACTGGGTGTATGATCCTGGACATGTCACTTCACCCAGTTTCCTCATCTCTAAAATGAGCCAGAGAAGGAAAGATCAAAGTACTCTAGTGTCTCTGTTAAGAAAACCCCAGGTTTGGATATGATTGAAACGACTGAACAGCAGCAACAACGACATGTAATTTGTAGTATCTTCGTGATCTTTTTCCTTGTATTCAGCATGAACATTACAAGGTATGATGACCAGATAAATAACCTACCAAAATATGCTTCTCGCTACCTTTGGGTATTCTTTGTTTGCCATCCCAAGGAGAGGCCCGCAGGGTTTCTTTCAATCAGCTGCCTCCTTTTTATGTCCTCATACTCTTCCTGGGGGGTTTCAGCTGGATCATTGGACAAGGATTGTACACTTAGAATACAAGTAGATAAAATAGGTGATTCTTGGCCCCCTTTGTCTTCCCTCGGTGAGGAAGCAGCAGAAGGGCTCAGGCCTGGGCACCTAACAAAGCCTTAATAAATGCTTGTTGATTGATCGATCAAATGACTAAGGACCATTTCAATTGATTTCTATTTCCTGGGCCTCTATGGCTTGAGAAAACATCATTTAGTGACCTACTGTCTGGTGATGAGGCTCTCTCTAAGTGAAGGCTCATAGAGCCAATCGTACTTGATCCTTCCAGCTTGGTGAGCAGGGCTTAGTACACTTTGCTGGCATAGCCTTCACAAAGCCAAAGTGACCATGTCCTCAGGAGTCACCAAAGCTTGAGAGAGCACTTATTATGCATTTCCTGTGTGCCAGGCGCCGTGCCACAGAGGAAGAACAAAAAGAGTGGGTGCATGTCCTCAAGAAGGCACACTCTACTGGGGGAGTAGGAGATGTAAGAGAATGTTGGTGGCCAGGAGTAGGGGGAGAGTGACATGGGACGGAGGGGAGGAGATGCCAGGAAGGCAGCTGGAGGTCTGCGTCCCCAAAGGGAAGCTCCCCTACGACAGTGTAGGGACCAAGCAGAGGAATTCAGGGTTCTCTTGGGAGGAAGATGATGATGTGGGCAGAAAGCAAAAATCCTGGTGTCCTCAGGATGCCTCTGGCTGCCTAATATGAACTTAAATCAGCAAACCTGGCCTCCTCCCCATCTGCCAAGAGCCAAGTAACCAATTAGCAGCAAAATAGGGCCATCAGATAGATATTCAGATTCTGTCATAGCCCCTGACGGTGAACTGTAGGACCAAAAAAGAAGGTAGGTTTGGGGCTGTTTGAATGTGTCTCCCCTACCCCAGAGGACACATGCTATTTAAATATTAATCTTTTACTTTAGATGAAGATTAAATAGCAGTGCTTAGGTGAATTGTCTATGATCATTTTAGATTCTGAACATTATAGAGAATGTTAACATGCTTCAGGGGAAAAGAAAGATGATCAGCTCTTAGCAATCAAATGTGCATTATTCTGACATCCAGGGGGAGAGGGATATAGTGCTTGAGATAAGAGGCTAGGGAATGGCTCCTCTTGTTCTTCTGATGCCTTCTGAAGAGAAGATTGCCTCAAAGCTTCTTTTCTTTCTTCTCTACTTCTCTTTCTCATCCCGACTCTGTGCTCACACATGGATGGATCTGTGTGTGTGCACATGCGTGTGCTAGTACAGTGGGCCTGTGCTTTAGCAGATCTGTGCCTGCTCAGGCTCTTAGACTTGGAGGGCTGTCCGGGGGCAAAGGGAGTTAAGTATATTGTCTGAGGTACTAGAGGCAGTACATGTCAGTGACAGTGGGATTGGGCTTCCAAACTCAGATGCTCACTCTTTATCCTTGACCCCAAGGATAGTATGTGACCTCTTGGCTATTCTGTAATAGGATAAATAGAATTGAGGTCTCCACCCAACCTGCCTTTCCCTCTATATCTTCCTCCTTTCCCTTCAGACTCTGAAAACATGTGACCAAAAATAAATGTGTTCTTGTACAATTTGTCAAGAGCTCTCCACTTGCAGGTGCCTTTGCATGTTTTACCCTAGAAGCTCAAGCTTGGATTTTAAGTAAGAAGGAATATACAGTAGATCTCAACTCATTCACATGTCCTTGACCTGGATCTCCTCTACTTCCATGAGTTCCTTTCAGCAGTGGCCAAGCACAAATCATGCCATTTTGAACTCAGTGGTGCTGTTCTATATTGTGCTGTTGTATATATTTGAAATTAAATTAATTTCTCATTTTATTTGATATAGCATAATTAGAAAGAAGATAAGTTATTTTGCACTGGTGTCAAGCACTTCCACATCAAGAGTTCCCCAGCGATCTGCACTCTCTGGAAAACTATGGAACCATTTCCTGTTTGTTTCAGTTTGGATCGTGATTTCATCCATGCTGCATGCTCCTTGTGTGGGAACACCTACCACGATTGCAGAGCAACAGCTCATCTGTAATTTATAAGTAAGTGACTTGCCCAAAGTCATACAGCCTATGTGTGTCGGAGATGAGACTTGAAATGCAGGTGTTCCTCACTACAGAGACCTCTCTCCCCCATAGCATATTGCCCTAGTTTACCTCTATGGACCATGAAGTAACTTTCTCCCCACGTTTCCTCCACTTGTCTCCTAAAGTATACAATTCAATTCTTCCTGACTCAGATCCAGGGGCCCATCTACTCCTTCACCTGACTGACCGGACTTTCTGTGATAGTCTCGGTGATGATTCTCAAATCAGCTCCTTTTGCCCATGGTACTGGCCATCCTCTTGGTTGCTAATAGAGAAACTGAGGGAAATTTTATTCATTTCAAACAGAAGCATCCATGGAAGGAAAGGCTTGTGCTGCATAACCTGAAAGGTCCCAGGTAGGTCAAAATCTAGGAGCCCACTGGGAGCCTAGCTTTGGCTTGGCTTTCTTATTAAGTATGTGGGATTTTTATTTCAGAATAATCTCAGGGCATCTCATTAGCTGGGGAAAATAGCAGTTACTCCAAAGAAACTTGTTACTCTGATACTGACTAAATGATACACTTTTTTATAATAAACCCTCTTCGCCTTCCTAAGGTATTCTTGCAGCAGTTCAGTTGCAAAGCATTTGATCCTGAGAATATTTTCTAATACTCCTAAGCTGAGTCTGCCCCAATTTCACAGAATTGCAGGAGTTGAAAGGGCCCTCTGAGGCTATCTAGTCCACCTGCACCTGAACAAATCCCCTCTACAACATGTACCTGGCACTAGTAGCCTACCCATCAATCAACAGGAAGGTGGAGAAGTTGCCCAAAACCTGACTGTTTTACTTTAAATTCAGTTCAACAGGGACCTACCTCTTCTTTCTTATCCCGGTGCATGCTGGGTAGTGAAGGGCTGGTATATGGTGGTGTTGAAATTCCCATGATCCCCAGCCGTCCCCTTACCCCCAGGCAATAAGAATGTCATCTACCCCAGATCCAGTTTCTAAATTTAATATCATATAGCCTTGCCTTCCAAACACTGACCGGCCAGCAGGGCATTCGATTCTCGGAAGGCTGCCGTTGAGGAGTGATGGGGCTAGTTTGTAGTACTCTAGATTCTGTCATCTGTGTCCTTCAGGGTCACGAGCAATGCCAAAACCTACTGGCTTTTTACCAGACCCAGATGGCAATGCTAAAAGACTTTGGAAGTATATGTCTGTGCTGTCCGCTCTCTCTCTGGACACCAGTCTTTAAATCGATATTCAAAAGAAAGATTTTTTTCTCCTTCCCACTGTGTTTGACCCAAGAATCCTACAAGCTGTTATTTATTAGAGTATTCGTTGTTTGGGGGTTTCAAAACAAAAGCTGTTTATTGAATTTTTTTTTTAATTTGAAATTCAGCTTTTGGAATGGGCAAGACCTGACTTTAACAGATGGCTCAGCAGTTGTAAGAAAATTATTCACAACTGAAAAGCAGCATAAACAATTGCTTTCAAAGACGGTTTGTTCTCAATTTACATATATTTTTAAAAGATAAAGTAATTCGATGCTGCCTTCCTTTCTCCTCATGCCTTTGAGCAGGCAATGTATTTCTGAAACTGACAATAGAAAATTCTTGTCACTTGATGGGCACCGGATTGAGCCGGCCCCTCCTATTAGATCCCTAAGGAGTATGGGCCCATTGGTGGGGGAGGGTGGAGTATTGGAAACAGGGATGGATACTCCCTGTTGGTACTCCCAAAATGACAAGGGGACGGGCAAGGCTGCACGAGAAAGGTCTTTTTGCTCCCCTAGCCCTGCCTCCACGGCAGCAGTGATGTTCTCCCGACCACTGGCCAACTGCAGGATTCTCTGAGATAAAGGAAGAGCCCAGTTTTCTCAGCTGCATCCAAGGTTTAAATCAGGAAGGATCTCCCAGGCTTTCAGATCTGATACCTTTTATAAAACACTTCATTTTTTATTTTGTGAGGACTACATGTGCACATCCAATAAAGCTGAGCAGGTTGCATTATAACAGACTCCAACAGTTCTAAAGGAAAAGAATCAAGCCAATCCAAACCAGGAAACATTTCATTCCAGCAGCTAAGCAGGTAAAGAATCCTTGCACATTTTTTTTATTTCCTAATGGATAATTTTTATTGATTTCTTTTTTTTTAATTTTCAGAATCATTCTTCAGTAACCCACTCTCCCCACTGAAACATCCTTTGTGACAAAACAAATGTCAGAAAGACCCAGCTAACAAAGTGGCAGTGTCGGATAGGACGGGTAGGCATCCTTCTGTGCTTGGAACCTTTAACCACTCTCTCCAGCGAGGGAGGAGGAAGGAGGGAGGAGGGAAGGTGGAAGTGGGAGGAGAGAGGAGGAAGGTGGCAGGTGGCATTTCCCTCAGACCTTGCCATTAAGTGTAAGTTGGTGGCATTTGCAATGTTGTGCTTAGAGGATTGTACTCATTGGGTATATTGTCCTCTTTTATTCTTCTTCTGATACCCCCCCCCCAAAAAAACCCCAAAAATCCTAAACCATGATATTAAACTAATTCCCTTCCTCTGTTGATGAGTCCTGAAGAGTCTGGCTAGGAAGTGTCTTTTTTCCCCAGGAAAAAAGAGGGTTCTGTCTCCTTTCTTTTCTCCCTTTATCCCTAATGCTAGCTGATATCCAGCCTTCTTTTTCCCTGGATCCATCACGTCTCCTTCATGTGTTTCCGTGCGTTACACAAATACCTGTCTGGAGCCAGAGAGTCCCATGGCTGTCTGTGACCTGGCAGAGCAGTACCTTGGATTTGTTCAAGCCTGGGGGCCTTTGGATTTCAACAAGTATATCCAACAGGTTTTTGTCAATGCGAGACCAAGTGGCCTACGTGGATAGAGAGCCCACAGTGAATCACTTTGACTAAATCAAAGAATCTGCCTTGTTAAGTTTTCCTTTTAAAAACTGCTATTTCCCTTTACCTGCCACCTCCTCTCCCCTCCCTCCCATTTTTGTTATATTACATTTTAGTATAATATGTGGGCTTATCCCTATCCCATGAAATTAAATTTAGATGTTTTAAGGGAACTAAGGTCACAGAGTTTGGTATGGTGCATAATAGGTCAGCTGATTCTTTGCTCCTCCAGCTCCTTCAGTCACTTGAGGCAGGACTGAACCATTTCAGATTAGAGGTAGCCAGCTTTAGGTCGAGAGAGGAAGAAAGCTCGGGCATCCAGCACAACTTCCCATAGTTAGTCTTGATACATGGATCCGTGGTCCTAGTAGCTAATGAGCTTGTGCCTTTGTCCTTATGATCAAGCAGATCTCTGCCTTGCACCCAGAGCTCTATCTGCTTACCTGTGTTTGAATCCTCATCTTGGTTTATTGCTTTCCTTGGGCTTACCTTTGAGCTCCTGGAGAATAGAATCCTATTTCTATTTCCCAGGTCCCATTGCCGTCTATCTTCCTGAAGCTTGGCCTCCTGTCTGTCACTAGACCTTGGCTGAAGGCTTCCATGGCCTTGCAGATGGGAAACTGGTGGGGAAGAGACAGGATCTAAAAAGGACTTACCAGGAAAAAACATAGAATGTCATAGACATAAAGGTAAAATCTTACACTTGGGTTCAAAAAGTCAACACATGAATAAAAGATGGAGGAACATTTGCAAAGACTTGAGGGTTCGATGAAGTATAAATCATGAGTGTAATGTGGCAGCCCCCAAAGCCAATGAGACTTTAGTCAGTATTGATAAAAGTCGAATGTTCTGGAACAGTAGATGTACTGCCTTGGGCATGCTGGAAAATGGGTATCTGCTGATGAAATCAGAGTTCTAGGGTAATGCCACTGGATCACAGAAAACATAGGGGGAATGGGGTATCAAAAGGCTGAGAAGGTACGAGGAGCCTGGGTTAGGGAGGACTTTCCGTGCTGAATGGGATTTCATATTTGATTCTGGTAATGAAGGGGAGCCACTGGAAGTTATTGAATGTGAGAGTGATGGTGACATGATCTGACCTGGACGTTAGGAAAATCACTTGAGTGACTGCTGGAGGAAGAACTGGATTGGGGAGACATTTGAGGCAGTCAGCCTCATCAGTAGCTATTGCAATCATCTAGGCCTAAAACTATGAGGGCCTGCACCAGATTGGTGGCACTGCCAGGGGAGAGAGGGGGCATATGGGAGAGAGAGACAGCTATTGCAGAGATGAAATGGGCAGAACTTGGCAGCATTTTGAATATGGAGGTTGAGTGAAGGAGGAGTCTGGGATGATTCCTAGGTGGGAAGCCTAAGGCACTGAGAGGTATTGCCCTCCACAGTAATAGGGAAAGTTATGAGTGGGGTAGGATTTAGGGGGTAGGGTAATGAGTTCTGTTTTTGATATGTTGAGTTTAAGATGTCAACTAGACATCTAGTTTGAGATGTCGGAAAGACCCTTGGAGATGTGAGATTGGAGGTCAGCCGAGAGTTTAAGGAAAGATAGATTTGAGATTCATCAGCTTAAAGATGGTCGTTAAATCCACGGGAGCTTGATGAACTCATCAAGTGAAATAATAGAAGAAAAGAAACCAGTGCAGACCCCTAAGGGACACCTATGATTAGAGGGACTAATTAAGAGGAGGATCCAGCAAAGGAAGGGTCAGAGAGGTAGGAGGAGAACCAGGAGTGAGCAAGAGCTGTCCTGAAAACCTAAGAGAGAAAAAAGGATAAAGGAGAGAGTTATCGACAGTGTCAAATGGCTGCAGAAAGGTCAAGGAAGTGGATGAAGATTGACAAGAGGCCATTGGACCTGGGGACTAAGATCATTAGCATGTTTGATGGAATGATAAGGTCAGAAGGCTTATTTTAAGGGTTAAGAAGGAAGTGAAAAAGAGAAATTGGAGACGCCTATTGCAGACAGCCTTCTTCAAGGAGTTTTGCTACAAAGGGCAGAAGAGAAATAGGATGGTAGTTAGCAGGGATAGAAAGATCAAATGAAGGATTAGGGAGACATGGGCATGTTTGTAGACAGAAATAAAGTAGTAGAGAGGAAGCAATTAAAAATAAGTAAAAGAGTGGGAATAGTAGAGGGGGCAGTCTGCTGGAGGAGCTGGGATGGAGTGGGAACTTTCATGTTTGTTGAGGGATTGGCCTTGGTTGACGATAAGATCACCTCTTGAGACAGAGGACGTGGGTTCAAACCCGGTGCTGAATGCTTCCTACCTGTATTATCTTAAGTCACCTCCCTTCCCTGGCCGTCTCAGTCTCTTCAGGTATCATATGCTGAGGTTAAAGTTGAGAGTTTCAGTTCCCTATCTGTGATCCTTCCAGCAGAAATTCTGTGGCATCATTCCTTGAGATCTTAGAGCAAATATTGGCCACTTTCACACTTGGCTTTCACATGAGATTATTTTCCCTTTGATTTTCTGTATTTTTGTTAAAAATTTATTGTTGCCTTTTGGTTTTACATCATAGTCATTTACAAGTTTTCTCCCCTTCACCTTCCCTAGGCAATCACTCTTTTCTGATAAAGACAAAAACTCCAATCACAGACCAAACAACATCTCCACCACACCTGGGGGTGAATGCAACATTCTGCACCCATCGTTCCCCACCTGTCCTGTAGAAGGAAGAAGACACATTTCCTCATCTCTTCTTTGGAACTCAATGTGGGTATGATAATTGTACAGTGTTCGCTGTTATTGTTCTTTTTGTTTACATTGTTCTAGTCATTTTGCATATTGTTTTCCTGATTCAGCTAGCTTTCCTCGGCATTCATTTATCCAAGAATTTCTCTGAAATTCTCATATTCATTGTTCCTTACAACACAATACTATTTCATCACATTTTGTACCACAGTTTGTTCAGCCATTCTACATCTAATGGGTATCTGCTTTGTTGATACTTCTTAGCTACCACCAAAAAAAGTGTTGCTGTGAATATTTTGTTATGAGTTAGAGACCTTTTTTTGGCTGGAACTCTTTAGATTAAATACCTAACAGTAGGATAAGAGGCAAAGAGTTTGGAGTCCCCAGGGTACAGTGGGAGAAATGCTGGATTTGGTATCAAAGGGCCTGTCACTTTCTAGCTTTGTGCCATTGGTGAGGTCAGTTAACGTCTCTGGGCCTCAGCTTCCTCATGTGTAAAATGATGGTACTAGATTGAGTAGCTTTTAAGTTCTTCCATCTTGTTCCTATGCCATTTCACAAAGTCTTTTACATAATTCCAATTTTCTTTTCAAAATATTTGAATTCTTTCCCAGCTCTACCAGCAGTATTAGTGTGACTGTCATCCTGTAGCACCTCAATTATTGTTCATTTCAATTTTTGATCATCTTTGCCAATTTGGGGAGTATAAGGTAAAACCTTCAGTTTTCATTTTTCTGTTTATGAATGACTTGGAACAATTTTTCATGTTTCTTAATAGTTTAAAATTCTGCTTCTGCTCATCATTTATTCCTATCTTTGGCCACTTACTGATTGGGAAACAGTACTTGATCATATATATTTGTGTTTATTCCTTGCATATCTTAGACACTAACCCTTTATCAGAGATAGGGAAAATTCTTTGCATCTGATACAAAGAATTTTCCCTCTTTTGAAATTTCCCTTCTTATCCTAGCTGCATTGATTTTGTTCTTGGATAAGGTTTCAGTTTTACATAACTGAAATAGTCGTTTATGCTTTGTGCCCTCTGTTCCTTGTTTGGCTAGCAATTACCCTCCTAACTATTCCCAAAGGGCTACCAAACTGTGCATACCCTTTGATCCAGCAGTATCTATGCTGGGTCTGTATCGTGAAGAGATCTTAAAGGAGGGAAAGGGACCCACATGTGCAAAAATGTTTGTGGCAGCCCTTTTTGTGGTGAAAAGTGAGTGGCTGCCCATCAGTTGGAGAATGGTTGAATAAATTGTGGCATATGAATGTTATGGAATATTATTGCTCTATAAGAAACGATCAACAGGATGATTTCAGAGAGGCCTGGAGAGACTTGCATGAACTGATGCTGAGTGAAATGAGCAGAACCAGGAGACCATTGTACAAGGCAACAATAAGACTATATGATAATCAATTCTAATGGATGTGGCTCTTTTCAACAGTGAGGTGATTCAGGCCATTTCTAATAGACTTTTAATGCAGAGAGAGAGCATCTACACCCAGAGAAAGGACTGTGGGGACTGAGTGTTGATCACAATCTAGTATTTTCACCTTTTGTTGTTATTTGCTTGCTTTTTGTTTTTTCTCATTTTTTCATTTTAATCTGATTTTTCATGTGCAACATGATAATTGTAGAAATATATATAGAAGAATTGCACATTTTTAACATATACTGGATTATTGTCTGTCTTGGGGTGAGGGAAGGGAGGGAGAAAATTTTGGAACACAAGGTTTTGCAAGGGTGAATGTTGAGAACTATCTTTGCATGTATTTGGAAAATAAAAAGCTATTACTTTAAAAAAAATCACCCTCCTAGCTATAACTATGTGAAGTATCTCTTTCCATTTTCTTAGAATTTTTAGTGACATGATCTTTCTTATTTAAGTTATATATCCATTTGGTACTTCTGTTGCTATGATCTAAGTGATCATAGAACTGTGGATTTAGAGCTGAAAGGACTTTCTAGGTAAATGAAAATGTGGGTTTAACCTGATGGTTCTTTATTTATCTATTGCAAAATCACCTTCTAGTTTTTTTTTTTTTTTTTTGGTTTTTATCTGTCTCGTTGCTATAGAGAGAGATCTCATCTTCAATTTGTAAGAAGACTAACAACTAGCATTTATATAATATTTAAAGTTTTGCAAAACACTTTATAAATATTATCTCATTTTATCTTGCACAACAACCTTGGCAGGTAGGTCAGTCAGTCAAGTAGCATTTATTAAGTTCCTTGAGATTCCAGACACTGTGCTAATTGTCTAGGGTTAGAAAGAGAGGCAAAAAACCCCTGTTCCTGCCTTCAAGGAACTCCCAGACTGGGGGATGACATACAGACACTTAGGTACAACAGCCCTAGACAGGATAGATTGGAAAAACCACAGAGGGAAGGTATGGGCATGAAGAGGAAACGGGAAAGGCTTCCTTTGGAAGGTGGGATTTTATCTGGGATCTGAAGAAAGCCAGGAGGCTGAGGTGAGGAGGGAGAGGATTCCAGGCAATTGTAGTGCTTTGTATGAAGAGTAGCAGGAGATTGGAGTCAGTGACCTGATGAGACATGATAGGGAATGATTTGTAAGAAGACTGGAAAGGTAGGAAGGGGCCTGCCCAGTTATGAAGGGCTTTGAATGCCATATAGAAGATTTTTTATTTTATCCTGAAGGTGAGAGGGAATCCCTGGAGTTTACTGAGTGGCAGCTCTGGCGGGGCAGGAAATGTGACATGTGTGCTAGAGAGATCAATTTGACAGCTGAGCGGAGGGCAGACTGGAGTGGGGAGAGACTTGGGGCAGGGAGGCCAACTGGTTGCTGTCATAGTAGTTCAGGCCTGAGGTGATGAAAGCCTGCATGGGGGTGGTGGCAGGACCAGAGGAGATTGGAGTATATATGAGACATGTTTTGAGGCTAGAAATAATGGCAGTAATAACATCCCCATTTTACAGATGAGGAAACTGAGGCAAACAGAAGTTAAAGTGATTTAGCCAGAGTTACATGAACTGGTAAGTCTGAGTTCAGATTTAAATTCAGGTCTTCATGAGTCTAGATCCAGTGTTCTATAGGCGAGGCTTTCTAACTGTCCGGGAACACTGATGTGTTAAATGACCTCTCTAGAGTCACACAGCCAATACAGTCAGAGCCAGGATTTGAATCCACATCTTCCTGTCTTCCAGCTTTTGACCTACCTCCCTGGCCAGAGAAACAACCCCCAGTATATGTCCCACTTACAGGAAGTCACTTCTGTCAAAAGGACGGTGTAGGTGGCGGCTGCCAGTGAAGAGAGCTTTGCAAGGCATTTGTGTAGTATGAGGCCTGTTCCTTATAGTGAGCAAGCTTGTGCATCCCCCGGATGCCACGTGCTGGCTTCCTTGTCCAGTTTTCACGCCGGGGCCTTGGAAACCACTTGTCACTGAGCTCTGTCCTCTTGGCCTCTTGTGGGAGGAGTCCCCGCTCATTCTTAGGCTAACTTTGCAATTGCTGTTTATGTCAGCAGTGCACCTGAGCTCGCTGTGCTCAGCAAAAGGAAGGCATATTTCCCTGCCAAATCAATGCCAGCCACCGTGTTTTACATCTCCCCCCAAATGGTACTTGGGGAGCAGAGTTATAGCGGCTGTCAATCAGTGGCAGCAGCCACCGGATGAGATTGATTTTGCTAGTTAAGTCTCCCTTTCCCCACTGCAAGCCCTGTGAATGGGATGCTGTTTGCCAAAGTGCCTGCAGTTTAGCTATTTTCTCACCTCTCTTCCCAGTCTAAGATGTTCTGTAACCCATGGCTTTCTTTTCACAACTCTTTCCCATCTTGGATGTTTTCTTGGGATTCAGTTAATGTGGACATTGGCCATCAATCATCAATCACTCCAGGGGCAAAGGCACAAGTGCCCTACTTCCTCGTGGACAGTCTTTGGACCTCCCTGCCTTTCCTATCTCCTCTTATGAATTTAAATAGAAGTCTGCTTATGCTTCCTGTTTTCCATATAGTACGTTTTTCATGATCACACACAGTGCTGTTACAAGGGCTAGGTAGCTGGGGTGAAGATCCAAAGGAAAGCCACTTCTTCCTCATGATGAACCACAGACAATTGTTCCAAGATTTGTGCCTGCTGATCCTCTGCCAGTTCAGTCTGTTCATCTTGCTGTGGGAATTGAAGGGGGATCATGACTCCTGGGAGAGGGAATTGGAGGGTAGTGTGCCTCATTGGCCCCTGTTAAAGCGTCGCCCTGCCCCTTTACCACCAGCTGTTCTCCCTTCCCTTCTCACTCCTGAGGAGAAAACATTCCCAGTTATGCATCTGTATGTAGCAACCTTTCTTTCCAAAGGCACTGGCATTTCTTTCCTGTTTTCTTTAGTTGTCTTCTCCAATTTGGAGAAATTTCAGGGTCGAATTTTGTTCCCCCTTCCAGAGAAGCTTTCACTTCCATATATGTTGTAGTTGAGGGAAGGGCCATTGGGAAAGTTAGATCTGAAATGCAGATATCTTCTCTGTTCAGAAGAATCACTCCAGTGTTAAAGACAGTGCTAGACTCAGAAACCGACCAAGATAGGTTCGAATCCTACCTCTGCCATTTACTAGCTGTGTGACCTGAGCAAGTCAGCTTACCTTTCTGATCTTCTCTTTCGTCATCAAGAAAACAGACATAGGAATTTTAGTAATTCCGGTGGCCTTTGTCTCCTCATATTGTCATGATGATCAAATAAGTACTTGTATGTCAGGAGCCATATCCATGTCACTTTTTGGCAAGAAACTAGAAATTGAGTGGCTGCCCATCAGTTGGAGAATAAGTTATGGTATATGAATGTGATGGAATACTATTGTTCATAAGAAACAATCAGCAGGAGGATTTCAGAGAGGCCTGGAGAGAGTTATAGGAACTGATGCTGAGTGAAATCAGCAGAACCAGGAGATCATTGTACAGGGCAACAATAAGATTATCCAATGATCAATTCTGAGGGACATGGCTCTTTCCAATAGTGAGGTGATTCAAGCCAGTTCCAATGATCTTATGATAGAGAGAGCCATCTACATCCAGCAAGGACTGTGGGGACTGAGTGTGGATCCCAACATAGTATTTTCATTCTTTTTGTTGTTCTTTGCTTGCATCTTATTTTCTTTGTCATTTTTTTATTTGATTTTTCTGGTGCAGCAAGATAATTGTATAAATATGTATGCATATGTTGGATTTAACATATTTTACCAAGTTTAATACATATTGACTTACTTGCCATCTAAAGGAGGGGTGAGGGAAAAGGGGGGGAATTGAAACACAAGGTTTTGCAAGGGTTAATGTCGAAAAATTATCTATGCATATGTTCTGAAAATTAAAAAGCTTTAAAAAAAGAAAAAAAATGTCACTTCTGTTTGTCCTCATCAGAGAGATCACAGAGATGGACAGCAGATGAAGGCTCTCCCCCAGCCTTGTGGCCAGCTGGGTGGCAGCAGGAACTAGCAAAGGCCTGTGGGATTTGGTGTTTCTGACTCTACTTGTCCTCTCTTGCTCATCTTGCTCCTTGGTCTCCGACGGGACTAAAAAGACAAAATCTCAGGCCTCGTCAACAGTGGGAGGCTTGTGCAGTATAAGTGGTTACATCAAGCCTCAAGAGTACCACTGAGCTTGGTTAATTGAGTTCCTGAGGAAAATTTCACGGCATTCTTGTTAGTTGATGACGGCCAAATGCATCATGGAGTGCTGAGGAAGTCTGGGACCGGGCAGAGAAGGGCTGAGTGTGAAAGGGTGTGGAGACTGAGTTTCAAAGGGAACCTCTTCAGTTCCATCTGAGAAGCATTAGCCAGTATCTCCTAGGTGCCCAGCGCTGTGCTCGGTGCTCCAGTCCAAAGACAGAAAGAAAACTGGTTCCTGCTCTCGAGGAGCTAATAATGCATTTACACAGTGCAGTCAAGATGAAGTTTCTACTAAGCAAAATTGTTTGAGGGGTGTGTGATTGACAGCGGCTATCAGGAAAGGTGTTATATACTAGCAGCCACTTGAGCTGGTCCTTGAATGGAGCGAAGGGCTGAGGGTTAAGGTTCCCAACATGGGCGGCAACTTAGATAAAGGAAGGGAGCTAGACGGGGGAATAATGTAGACAGAAAATAGCCAACAGGCTGTTTGGGTTGGAACAGCGAGTCCCTGTGTGTGACAGGACGTGATGTAAAATGAGTCTGGAAATCAAGGTTGGAACACGACTACAAAGAGCCTTCAGGGCCAAACCAAGGAGTTTGCGTTGAATTCTGTAGGTAATAATGAAGTTCGTATTTTGTTCATTTTTTTAGCCTCACTTTTATTGAAGAATTTAACCCTTTACTCAGCAAACTTTTTTGTAATCCAGAATAAAAGAATAACAATTCAAATGGGCCTGCAGTCAAGGAGACATCTTCCTGAGTTCAAGTCCAGTCTCAGACACTTCCTAGCTGTGTGACCCTGAGCAGATCATTTCACCCAGTTTACATCAGTTTCCTTATCTATAAAATGAGGTAGAGAAGGAAATGAAAAGCCTGTTCAGTGTTACTGCCGGAAAATCCCAAACAGGGCCTTGGAGCATCAGACATGACCGAAAATGATGGAACAACAGCAACAACCCAACCCATAATCCAGGCCTGGGCCTTTTTCTGGACTCTTCTGGAGGCCTACCCCGAAGTGCTTTAATGAGGGTGTCCTAACCCAGAGGAGCTCATTTTGAATAATGGAAATCATTTTGTTGTTGAGTCATTTTTCTTTTGTTTCAGGTTCTTCATGGTCCCATCTGCCAGAGATGCATTTTCTTCTCCAAGTTAAAAACAGAGGGAGCCACTAAAACTTCTTAAGTCCCAAAGAGGGACATAGGCACACCTGGACTTTAGGAAATCACTTTGACAGCTTTTTAAAGCAAGGAGGGACTAGAGCCTGGGGGGGGGAGCAGTTAAGAGATTGCCACATTCGTCTAGGACTGAGCCAAGGTGGTGGCCATGTGAGCGGATGCAAGGGGCTGGAGGTCAAATGCAGGAAGGCCTTTTCTCCTTCATGGATTGTCTGCTTTGGAGAACTGGAGAATGGGAGAATCCGGCTCACAATTCTTAGGGTCACTGGATCCCAGCAACACTGTCAGGATTTGGGAGCTGGAAGGGCTTTTCAAAGGAACTGTCTTATTCAGTATTTTCATTTTCCAGATGGAGAGACATTAATAACTGCTGTTAATGGAGGACTTGCAAATTTTCCAGGCACTTTCACAGACATGATTTCCTTTGAGCTTTCTAACAACCTAGGTGCTGCAATTTATAGTCATTGTTATCCCAGTTTTACAGATAAGTAAACTGAGGCCCAGGGAGGGGAAATGATTTTCCCAGTGTCACACAGTCAGTTATTGGTAGAGCCAGGATTAGAACATAGGCTCTTTTCATTGTGCCTTAATCTTTGGTTCCTGTCTGATATTCCTGTGACCAAATGCCATTTTTATGAGCCCTGTGAAGGCACGCACAGAGGATGTAGGGTCAGAAATCAGGAGGTCACTAGGCCCCTGGAAAAGAGAGGGCCTCATTCATTCACACTCTCAGGGTGGAGGTTTCTTTTGGCTTCTGGTAGCAAGAAGTTGGATCAATGGCAGATTCACT
>JAJPUD010000912.1:525253-538004 GCA_023553655.1 Myrmecobius fasciatus
CGCTGCACTAGGTTCTGGGAATACAAAGAAAGGCAAAGCAAAGTCAGAGCATCATTGTGCCATTGTGTGCTGGTGTCTCTGTGAGGGTGTGGGTCCTCACATTTGTGCAAAGCTCCATTTGTCCCCAAGGCAAAATCCGAGACAGCTTTGATGCAAGAGAAAAACCATTAAGACTGGAGTTAGAGGAACTGAATTCAAATCTCAGCTCTGCTTTTTGAGCACATCACTCCATCTCCCTACGACAGCTCAGAAGCGAGGAGGTCAGACCGGATCAGAACTTGTAAGGAGACTTCCAGCTCGGCATTTAGGATCTTCTTTTGGTTCCCTAGATAGTGTTAGAATGGTTTGCTAGCCATCAGGAATGGAATCAGACATAATGACTAGAAAGGCTTTTTGGTTGGACAGTTAGCTCCTTGCTGAGCCGGAACCTAGATGAGGGACTCCAGAGGTGACATGGCAGTACATATGGCCTGTTATAGGCTCCCTCTTCAGAAACATAGAATTCTGCTTCTCACCTTCATGGTTGAGTGGAGGGATCTGTAGTCTTTTTTTTGTTTTCTTTCCTGCCGGTTCCCAAGGAAGTAGTGTGTTTTTTGGTCTTGAGGGGCAGAGCCCAATGACGCATCTGATTCTGGAGAAGCAGAGGATACTGTTTTTAGCAGTGGGGAAGGGCAGAGCAAACAAATAAATGCTGTTCAGTTGTTTTCATTATATAAGCACAGTCCAGTTGGATAGTTTCTTGTGCCAAATTTTCCTTTTACTTAGCCCACTTCCCGCTTACTTTTTCTAGCATCCCAAGAAGCCCTTCCCTACTTGAAATGTGGCCTTTTTCTTTTTAGATATTCTGTCACTGTCTTGTCCTTTTTACATCATAAACGATTTAGTCAGTCAATAATAGCAAGGCCTCATTAGGCGCAGGGCAGTGTCCTAAACTAAGCCCTGCTGAGACAGAGGCAAGACACACAGGTTTAGACCTCCAGAAACTTCTATTCTACTAGGGGAAGGAGGAAGCCTGTAGGACAGAGGCATCCAAGGTGATGGGGACACTGGTTTGGACGTCCAGAAAGGAAAGCTTCACGGAGATGATGGCTCCATAGTGGCGTCTTGAGGGCAACTGGGAGATAGAGGTGAGGTGGGAAGGTATTCTGGGCATGGGGGGCAGTGTGGACAAAGCTGACAAGAAAAATGGGAGGACAGCCTGAGAAAGTGAGGAAAATTTGGAAGATCTGATTGTGAGCAGGCCTTAAAGAACTTTAAAAAAGTCAAATGGATTTGATCCTAGAGGCAAGAGGGAGAGATGTTGGACTTAATTAAGAGGGTGACATGGTCATTCATGTACTTCAGGAAAATCACTCTGGTGGATGGAATTGGGAGACACCTCAAGCAGGAGGACCAGTTTCCTTCTTGTTCTGTCCTTTTCAGTTGTGTCCAACACTTCGTGGCCCCATTTTGGCATTTTCTTAGCAATTTTTAAGCTCATTACTGTGTCAAAGATACAAGGAAAGGGGCAAACAGTGGCTGCCCTGAAGGGCAGTTGAATGGGGGAGACTGTGTCCATTAATAGGTATCTATAAGACACACACAGACAAACACACACAGACACACACACACACACAGACACACACGGTTTCATGGTAATTATGTCAACCAGCTTTCACATTTAAGATGAAATCCATCCATTAATATGAACACCCAGCTGTTTTACTTTCCTCTAAGATCACCTGTGGGTGGCTAGCTGGGTCATTAATAGAGCACCAGGCCTGAAGTCAGGCAGACTCCTCTCACCAAATTCAAATATGGTCTCACATACTTCCTAGCTGTGGGATCCTGGGCAATTCGCCTCACCCTGTTTGCCTCAGTTCCCTCATCTTCAAATGAATTGGAGAAGGAAATGGCAAGTCACTCCAGTGTCTTTGCCAAGAAAACCAAATGGGATCACGAAGAGCTGGACATGATTGAAAATGACTGAACAAGTACAAGGTCACGTACAGTGTTAGTCTCTTGTTGTTAGTATTATATGACCCAACCCTCTAATTCCACTGAAATTTCCCCCCCAGCCCCCAGTTCAGCTAATATGCTCACCAAATGTAGTCAGTCACACATGATGAAGCTCTAAATGTGTCAACAAGATGAGTTTGTGCCCTGTGACCTCTTTGAGGCGCAGCTTCTTTGATTGGATCAAGAAAAGGATAGTTGATTGGCTTGCCAAACAAGTTAACCATGCCTCTGGGGGCTTGCAGTGGTGGGGGAATGGCAGCAGTCCCTGAGCTGTCACAGTTCCAGCTCAGTGTTCACTCATGTTCAAGGGGGAGCCAGAAATTGATGGGTTAGGGGTGGGGGTGGGGGAAACTAAGCCTCTGAGAGGAAAGAGTTCTTGGTGAAGAGGAGGGGACTTCTCCCCTTCTTTTTCTCCCTTATTCTCCCTCCCTTCCCATGTTGACCATGCGACCAGAGACATGACATCTAGTTGGAAACGAAGTCCCAGACCTCCACTTTGACATCTTTCAACATTATAATTGCTTAAGAGAGTAAAGAAGGAAAAAAAAGAGGGGAATGGAACATGGGGATATTTGGCATAGCCTGTGTGTGCTTACCCCCGCAAGTTTGTCTCTCTCCACATAGACAAAGGGACCTGCTCCCATATCTTTGGGCAGTGTACATCAGACCTTCTACCTCTTCTGGGTACACTTGCTGTACCTCTGAGAATGGCCGTTATCTGCCTACTCTTAGTTCCTTGGGAGTTTGCACAGGAATCTCACAGCTTAGGAACGCAAGGGTAACAAAGAGACAAAGCAACAAACCGAGGGGTGACATTAGGTCTGTCTGTGGCCTAAATATGTGCCTTTCTTCTCAATGCGCCAAAGCCAAGCTCCAGCCTTCCCCACACTCGCCGTGAGGATGTTGGCATTCTCATGCTCTAAGGGGCTCACATACTGGAGCATCTTGTATGTTTGAGATGGATGAAAAAGGCAGCTGGGGTGAGAGGGTGGTGGGCAGGAGGCTATAAGAGGCTTCCATTCTAATTGGGAAAGGAATAGAAGAGCAAAAATATCCGAGAATCCAGGAAATGAGACGGGGCCAAGAATTAGGATAGAGTTTGGAATAGGGGGACAACAGCTGGGAAACTGGCTACCCAAGAGATTTGCTTGTTAAGTGCTAACCCTTTTGAAAGAGTGATTGTAGGAAAAAAAAATCAGCATCTATTTTGCACTTTTTTTGCTGAGGCACTCACTCACTTGGTGCTCTATCCACTGTGCCACCTAGCTGCCCCTTTTCTGGGATTTTTTTTGCCAGCCCTGTGTTAAAAGCTGGGAATGATAGAGCACCAGCCCTGAAGTCAGGAGGACCTGAGTTCAAATCTGATCTCAGACACTTAACATTCCCTAACTGTGTGACCCTGGGCAAGTCACTTAACCCCAATTGCCTCAGCAAAAAGAAAAAAAAAACCTGGGAATGATCCATCCAGAAAAGTGAGATCACCAGGCTGCGCCATTCTAATGGAGGGAACCATTTGAGGGAAATGCTTGTTGCCCCAAGGTGCAACTCTTTTGGTTTAGGTAGGTATATTGGAGGAAGTCTGGGGAGCACTTCCACCTCTTTTATGTATATGAGGCCAGAGTAAATCTAGCCATTGTGAAGCAGAAGAATCATCTGTTCCTGAGGGAATTGGAGTCCCATCTGTAGCCCTTCCAGATCACTCAGGCCTTAAAGTAATGCATTATTAGTTCCAAAGGATGTCCATTGATTTCAATGAAATCCTCTAGGGCTTCCCTTTGACCAGTCTTTTACCTGAACGGAACACACACAGAATACCTCGCTGAGACTGAGGCAAGCTGGCTGCCATATCTGCTTCTAACACGAGCTGGCTCCATCCCTTCTCTGGGCCTTGAGGTCCTGGGCTCACTTCTCTTTTGACCACTTACTGCTTGCTGCCCCTGGACAAATCCCAACCCCTCCCTGTAGAAGGAGGGAGTTAGATGAGGTGATCTCTGACACCCCTCGTGGCTCTCAATCTCCTATGCCATCATCTCTGACGTTTATCTTGCTTCCATAATCTTCTGAGAGCTTTGAGTGGCATTTGAGAGTAATCTCATTTGAGACGGTCCCCGTGCTTCTGGGGTCAAGTCTGTGGCTTCTGTCTCACTCACTTGTGTAGACTGAGTTGTAACAGCCTGAGGTAAGTAATATTTCTACCCGGCCTGGGAAGGTTTACAGGCCAGAGAACAGCTTCTCTGAGTTTTATAGTTCTCCTCACACTCCCTAGCATCTATGACCCATAAGATGAGTACTGTATTGCATCTTCTACAGGGACCAAGGGAGTCATGGCAAGGAGGAGGCAGGTAGGCCTTGTTCTGCTCAGCATTGCCTTGCCAGGACACTCATCTCCCATGGATACTAGCATGGGCTAGGAAGGTATTTTTGTCTTCTTTGGGACCCTATCCCAAGTCACCAGAAAGGGATGTTTTCTGATAAACCTGATAACCAGTTTTCCTTCCACCCACCAGTATTAGTGTTTACAGCTAGGACTGCTTAATTGTCATAGAGGAGATTTTCGGAGGGCCTGACCTTCTGCCAATAGATATTTGTGTAAGATCTTTCATTTCTGTCTAATTACCTACATTTCTTTTCTTCATTTCCCCTTCTAAATGCTTCAAGAAAAAAAAGGTGAGTGTCTCGTCCATTGTATTCATTGTTAATTCCATGTCTCACTGCATGTAGTCTTGGACTTGGATGCTCCTTCACAGATGAAAGGCCTGGGCCCTGGAAAGGATCTGTTCTTGCTGAGCCTGGCTCCCTGACAACAGGGGTCCATGTACACATACAGCCAGATGCAGTTGGCTACGTTGATTCGAACTTTGTTCTTTTCCAGGTATACTGTTCTGCAGGACTGTCTTGGTCTTTTTAGCTCTTTGGAATCATTTTGATCTCCCTCATTTCATCCTTATCTTTTCTTTTCCAGGTTTAACCAATGAAATATATTCTTTTTTTAAAAAAAAAAATCTTGTTTAATATTTTAGTTTTGCCCAATTGCATGCAAAAGGAATCACAACATTTTTTTCCTTTCAAATTTTGAGTTCTAAATTGCCTCCCAACCTCCCCTCTCTCTGCACTGAAAGGGCAAACAATTTGGCATGGGTTATACAATGCAGAAGGCAGCCTTTGTTCCTCATCATGTGAATTCGGTGATTTACAGATTGACTTCTTCTCTGCTTTAGCCATCTTCTTCTATCCTTGAGTATTGGAGCTGTTTGTGCTTTTGCCCTAGTTGTCCTGCTTGAGCCGATGGGATCCTTCTCTGGCACCCACGAGGCACCGGACACAGTCTACAAGTCAGCCGTGGAGCGGCTTGTCGTATCCCCAAAAGGGCTTGGGAGTGGGCCTTGTCTCATCTTTTAGCATTTGCATTTTTCTTTTGTTTCTCCTTTCTTCCGACATGCTCTTTAAGAAATGCTTCCACCATTCACCCTTGTTCCAAGCTTGTGCTATAAGCTCCCTCCTCCCAAGGCTATTTTCTCTTGGGTAGCTGCCGCCAGACAGAGGACGTAGGCCCAGCTTTAGGCCTTCCACCTTCACAGCCAGGGACCCCAGGTCTAGCCAGCCAAGCCATGATCCTTAGCCATTCAGTGGTGTTTCTTCTACAGAACATAGAATTGATCATAGTCCTGCTCAACGCCCATCCTTACCAAAATGACTAGCGTGGGAGGGAAATGAGGGTGAAAGCACAAACAAGTATTTTATACGTCTATGAAATCTCCCTGAGACAGTTCTGTTTTGACTCCTTCCATGAACTCTGTCCAAGATGTGCTAGAGGCCTTGCCCTGCATCTTTGAACATTCTGAGGTAGCAGCAGAGGGCCCGGGCTGCCATTCCCACCATCCCTTGCTATCATGATATGACTGGCTCACTTCCTCTTTTGTCTTTTTTCACTTCTTCCTTGTGAGTCATTGATGAGGTGCTGCAATTCCTGCCCCCTGCTCTGTCACACCTACTGCACATCTCTCCATTGCCAGGGGCAATGTGTCACACTGGAAAGAGCAGCAAGCTTCAGTCACAGAATCTGAGTTAGAGCCTTGGCTCATTTTATGACCTATGTGGTCTTGGAAGTCACTTCACCACTGTGGGACTTCATCAAAGGAGGAGTTTGGAGCAGGCTGCTGTTTCTAGAGCAGGGATCCTAGAAACTAGCAAGTTGGACTTTGGGGAAATGGCACTGGTCTCCTGAATTTCAGCCTACATAGCATTGATGGAAGAGTATGGAACAGAAATAAGGATCTCCATACAATTAGCTGCTTCACTCAGGAGGCTTCGGTTTTCCCCAGGGTTAGACTAGATCCGAATGCTCACAGCCCAGACAAGCCCAAAGCTCAGTGAGGGCCTGTCCAGGATTTCAGTTCTGGTTCTCTCAGGCTGTTCCAGGAAGCTCGTATCTCCTAGTTGAGCTTTCTCTTGAAGAAGAGCAGCCTTTAGCTGCCGTTTGTAGCGTAGTAGCAGAGAGGCCATATCTACCCTTGTGATGCTCCCTTCTTCCATCTCTGTGCTCTCTCTGTCTCTGTCTCTGTCTCTTATTTCTCTCTCCTTATAGATACTCTTACCTGTGGGTATTCTGCCCAGAGGAACATAATTTTTTTTTGGCTCATCCAAACCTCCCAAGTTATCTTAAGGTTTACCCAGCTTGGTTTTTCTTAAGGACCCTGCCTTAAACTCCAATCATTCTGGCTCTCTTCTCTTTCTCTGTAGCAGGAAAGCAGAAGAAAGAAATATGTTGGAGCATCCTTCCTCCCTGTTTGGTGCCTCCAGCTCCACAAAGTAAAGCTGTCTAATTGTCTCTTCCTAATCAGCTTCTTTTGAGCACTAGCTCCTCAGTGGCTCCAGAGCCCCCTCACAACAGCTCTACAAAAAGAAGTATTCTATTGGTTAGGCTTCCTAATTAGGCACTAGATACAGCTTCTCCCTTTGTATGGCTTAACAAACTGGCTTCTTTAGAAGGACATGAGTATCTTTTAGAGTAATTAAGGTGATCGAAAGAGGGAGCTAGCTTGGGGGAAAGATGGTACATTCATTTTTTGATGCCTTCCACTGCTATAACTGCCCCCCCCCGTCCCCGACCATCCAGACTGTGCTTCCCACCGCATCCCTAGCTGCCCCTTTTCCATCCACCCTTCTGTTTGACTCTCCAGATCTTGAGGGCTCAAAGGTCTTTGTCTACCTCACGCTGTGCTTCTTACTCTCAGACTAAGCTGTGCTGATTGGTGAGTGAAGAGCACAAATCCCTCTCCTCCTCCTTCCCATGCCAACTTCTCATCTGCCCACTTTTTTGCTCTTCCCATGCCACACTCTCTCCCCTATGCTCAGAGTCAGCTGTGGGTTACACTGAAGAGAGGGCTGGGCCCACAGTCACAAAGACCAGTTTTTAATTCTGGCCTTACTTACTAGCTATACAACCTTGCCTAGTCACTTAACTTCAGACTGCCTCAGTTTCCTCAACCATAAAAATAAGGATAATAATAGTACCTTATAGAATTGTTGTGAAGATCAAAATGAGACCATATTTTCCAAAGCACTTAGTGTACTGCCTGGCCCATAGTAGATGCTATATAAATATTTATTCCTTTGCTCCCCTTTCTCCTTGTTTCAGGAATCGTAATCAGATGCTGTTACCATTGTTTCTGGCAAGGACATGACAGTCACCTCTCCTCTGGCTCTACTTACCATTCTGGTGGTTTTCCGGACTAGAATGATTTTCTTTGGCTGCCATTACCCTCCTTGGGTTTTCCCTCCCCGTGAGAAAGTAAGTTCCTGAGGGAAGACACAGTTTCACTTTTATATTGGCGTCCCCAATATTCTGGACATTTGATAAATGCTTAAAGAAGAGCTTTTCATTCATTTGTCTAAAAAACTTAAGATGAGGCCCAAGGTAACCAGATTGGCTGAGAAGGGTTTACAAATTAAAACGAATCCAAAAGGAGGAGGTATGAAAGGGACATCTGGGTGGTATAGCAGATAGAGCACCAGACTTGATGTCAAGAAGTTCTGAGTTAAAATGTGACGTCAGACACTTCTTAGCCATGTGATCATGGGCAAGTCACTTAACTTCCAGTTTGTTCACTGTAAAATGAACTGGAGAGGGAAATGTCAAGCCCCTCCAATATCTCTGCCAAGAAAGCCCCAGATGAGCTCAGACGGACAGACACAACTGAAAAATGACTGGACAAAAACAAAATCCAGTTATTGCTGTAGGCAGACTTGAGCTTGTGCATTATAAATTAATATCTGCAGCCATCCATATGAGAGCCTGTTCTAAGTGTTTGAATATTCCAGGAACCACTTCTAATGATTTTGTTTATAGTGATGAGGTGTGTGTGTGTGTGTGTGTGTGTTTTCTGTTGTATTTTGTGGTTCAGACTTGTGCTTTTATTGAAAAGAGAGAACTTCTGAAGTGGAAACCCCTTTCCCCATGCAAAGGGGTATGTTTTCCATCAGTCACAGTTGGTTGGGACGCCGAGAGGTTAAAGACTTTGTCAGGGTCATGCTGTCCATTTATGTGCCCAAAGGCAGACCTCCAACATGGGGCTTCTTGACTTGAAGGCCACCGTGCCATACACTCTCTCAGGTTATTGGCTTCCCTTTGGGAGATCTCTTTGGTGGTGAAGATAAACAAGTATTGGGCTTGAAGAAGTCTCTCGCCACCTTACTGCCCAGCAGCTGAAGCACCTCTTCAGGGGATCTTCATCTGTTTGTGTTTGTCATGGCGCCCACAGCAGCCTGGGGAATTCTTGTACGACTCTGCCATGTTGCCTGTTTTCACAATTCAAAGAAATACTCATTTTCACTTAGAATTAGTGAAAATAAATATGTCATTTTATCCCTTCCCTGAATTTTATCCACAGGCCCCTATTTGAGAACCCCTGGCCAGTGGACTAAGTAGTAAGTTTTCTTTCTGACCCAATCTGGCAAACATGGGTTAAATACAAACACAGAAACAAACAGTGCCTGCCCTCAAGGAGCTTACATTCTACCAGTGGAAAAACGATACAGGTGCAGGGGTGTATGTATGTGCTAATTTTAAAAAATTATATTTTTGTTTCATCATTTCCCAATTATGCTTTTTAAAAAATTTAGTATTCATTTTAAAAAGTTGGGAATTCCAGATCCTTTCCTGTTTGTCATCCACCCCTGGAGAAGTCAGGCAATATATCAATTATACATTTCAAGTCAGACAAAACATATTTCCATATTGCCACATACTCACTAATTTGAGGAAGAAGAAGAAAGCACTAATGACTAAGCGGGAAGGATTGGGAAAGCTTTTCATAGCGGGGAGTCACCTACTTGGAGGACACAGGGATTCTGTCTCAGAGGTGAAGGTGAGGCAGGAAGGGTCAGTTTGGCTGGAGCTTGGACTGTTTGTAGGAAAAGAAAAGTCAAAAAATCCTGTAGAGAGCTCAGGCTGGAGCCCAAGTGGGAAGATGTTTAAGTGCCAGACCGAAAGAAGGGCTGTTTTTCCTTAGAGGCGCAAGGCAGTGGCTTGGCTCCAGCTGTTCCTCGGGAAGCACATTTTGACAGATCTCAGATACAGAGTGGAGAGAGGAAGCCATTGCCATAATCCAGGTGGGAGGTAAAGAAGGGCTATCCTGAAGTGGAGTTTATGTGCATGGAGGGCTTTATGGGGTATTAAGTGAGGTCTAGCACCTCTGATGGGAGACCTGCTCATCTACCTTTGGTGTCCACCTATAAGCCAGCTCTCACCTGTGGCTCCGAGAAGCTGTAGGAGTGGTCACAACCCAATTAAACTGTGTTGACACGTGCGCTAAACCAGACTGAGGGTAACCAGCAGGCCTGAGGGGATATCTGCTCCAAGCATGTGCAGACTTCTGTTGGTAGAATGGGTGAACGAGAACCACTTGGTCCAACGGCCATGAAGTTGACTGAAGCAGGCACTGTGGGGTGCTTAGAACTTGGTCAAGCATCAAAGATAATCCACTGTATCCCAGGCTATCACATATTAGCTTTTGTCCTGCTACTGGACTTTGATGACTCTGCTTGACCTCATGATTCTCAAATTTGGCTATAATCTTTCTTGGAGTTTTCCTTTGGGGATCTCTTTCAGGAGGTTATTGATGGATTCTCTCAATTGATATTTTACCCTTTGTTGCTAGGACATCAAGACAATTATACTTTATAATTTCTAGAAAGATGTTATCAGGCTCTTTTTTTCATCATGGCTCTCAGGTAGTCCAATAATTGCATTTATTTTCTAGGTTCGTTGTTTTTCCAATAGGGATATTTTACATTTTCTTCTGTTTTTTCATTCTTTCAATTTCATTTGATTGATTCTTGATGTCTCATAGAGTCATTAGCTTCTTCTTGCAAATTCTAATTTTTAATAAGTCCTTTTCTTTAGGTATCTTTCTTTTACTGTCTTTTCCATTTGTCTCATTCTACTTTTGAAGGAGTTGTTTTCTTCAGTGAATTTTTTTTTTCTATTTGGCCAATTCCATTTTTTAAGAAATTGTTTTCTTCTTTCAACTTTTGTGCTTCTTTTTTTCAAGCTGTTGCCTCTTTTTTTCATAATTCTCTCATTTCTTTTCCTAATTTTTCTTCTACCATTCTTACTTGATTTTAAAAATTCTTTTTGAGCTCTTCTAAGAGAACATTTTGAGCATAAGACCAAATTCATTTTTTCCTTTGAGGCCATTGCTGTCCTCTTCTGAATTTCTGTTCTGACCTTCCCTCTTACCATAGTAGCTTTCTATGATTAGGGCTCTTTTGGGTTTGGGGTCTCTTTTCTTTTCTTTTTTTTTTTTTTGCTGAGACAATTGGGGTTAAGTGACTTGCCCGGGATCACACAGCTAGAAAGTATTAAGTGTCTGAGGCAGCATTTGAACTCGGGTCTTCCTGATTTTAGGGCTGGCCCTGGGCTCATTTTGTAAAGTTAAGCTCTGCTCCTAGTACACAGGGTCACTGCTCCAAGCTTCTTTTACTGGAGTACAGTAGCCTTGGTACTGGTTTTCCACCTGGGGCCTGGAGGTACTGGTACTTTGCCTACTACACTAGGTTGGCCCAGGCTAGTCGCATGTGTTGTACTAAGGCTCCAGGCCGACCAGTTCACCTTCTGTGCTGGGGATAGAGGCTTCCAGCTGACCTGCTAAGTCAGAAGGAGGAACCTTGGCTGCTGATCTGTGTTGCTGCTCACTCCCCTTTATCCAAGGGAGGCAGATCTTTCCTGAAGTCTAAGTTATCTTAAGCTGGGAAATTGTTTCACTCTGTCTTTTTGTGGTTACTGTTACTCCAGATTCCATTTAGAGGCTAGACTAAGTGTGGTTTCCAAGGAAAATTGGGGAGAGCTCAGACAATTTCCTGGCTTCTGTCCGCCATCTTGGCCCCAACCCCCTCCGCTTTGATGACTCTGGAAGAGAGAGTGAAGCTGACAACTTTGCCCACGTCTGCCTCACTCAAATCCAATTCATGCACAAGTTGAGACATCATCCTGGGATTTTGTTGGTCCTCTTTGAAAATGAAGGGTGAACCACATGTGCATGGAGAAGGGAGATGGGTAGAGAGGGGAGATGTGGAGGTAGAATTGACAAGATCAGACCTGGCAGCTGATTGGCTGTGGGAGTGGCAGTGGGAGGCTTTCGGTAGGAGCGAGGGAAGATTTGATGTCGACCTTTAAGTTGCAACCTCAGGTGACTGGAAGGATTGTAGTGCCTTCAAGAGAAAGGACCAAGCCTAGCAGAGAAGTGAGCTTCAGGGAGAAGATAATGAGTTCTTGTTATATATCACAAACTAACTAAACCTTAGCAACCCTCACCCAACAGCCCTTTGAGGTGGCTTCCGATTCAAAGGGCTAATGAGCCCTTAACAGCTATTTGGCCATTCAGAAAGTTCTTTTCCAACATAATATCTTTGAGCTTTGGATCCTCATTAATTCCTTTGATACGTCTGAGATTTTCTTATACTGATTTAAAGGAAAAGGAAACTGCATCCCTGCCTCTCCAGCCTTCCTAGCCACCTGCCCTCCTCCACCTACTCCCTGCCACATTGCCTTAGGCCCAGGCCTGCTTTTCAGAATGTGCAACCAAGCTTGACCCTTCCATGGAGAATAGCCGCTTTTTGCTGGCTCTCTTTCTGACTTGGACACCCCAGTGACTCAGGTCCCACCTTTTCCCCCTGACAAGTTAAACCTATGTTCTCGGTTCCCTGAGCCAGGTTCAGTTCAGGAAGCAGCACCATAAGGAGGAAGCAGACACTGACCAATGACACCATTGTATGGTTGCGGTCAGTTAGTCTCTGATGTGTCAGGAATGTAGGCACAAAATGTGCTGTATCCCTTCTCACTTGATCCTCACAGCCACTCTATGGGGTCAGTGCTTTAGATATTGTGATGATGTCAGTTTTAAAGGTGAGAAAATGAAAGTTCGAAGAGGTTCGTTGTCTTGCTTAGAGTCCCACAGCTAATCAATGATTGGGGCAGTATTCAAACCCAGGTCCTCCTGACCACAAGAGTGGCATTTGTTCCATTGGCTATACCATGCTGCCTCTGGCCATTTCATTTTGGTTTCGGGTGCCTATATTGTGTTTGTCTTTGGGCCCCTGTATTGTGTTTGTCTTTCTCCTCCCAACAAGCCTAGAAATGGCATAACCATCTAGTCCTCCTTTTTATAGCTTGCCCATGCTTGTTGGAGCATGTTTGAAGCAGCTGGGGAGGTGCTCCATAGAGCCCCACCCAGTTCATTACTTTTTTTTTTTT
>JAJPUD010000913.1:0-16799 GCA_023553655.1 Myrmecobius fasciatus
TGTTGGAGGGGATGTGGGAAAACTGGGACACTGATACATTGTTGGTGGAACTGTGAACGGATCCAACCATTCTGGAGAGCAATTTGGAGCTATGCTCAAAGAGTTATCAAACAGTGCATACCCTTTGACCCAGCAGTGTTTCTACTGGGCCTATATCCCAAAGAGATTTTTCTTTTTTTCTTTTTTTTTTTTTGCTGTGGCAATTGGGGTTAAGTGACTTGCCCAGGGTCACACAGCTAGGAAGCTCAGAGACCAGATTTGAACTCAGGTCTTCCTGACTTCAGGGCTGGTGCTCTAACCACTGCGCCACCTAGCTGCCCCGTCCCAAAGAGATTTTTAAGGAGGGAAAGGGACCCACATGTGCAAAAATGTTTGTGGCAGCCCTTTTTGTAGTGGCAAGAAACTGGAAATTGAAAAGATGCCCATCAATTGGAGAATGGCTGAATAAATTATGGTATATGAATGTTATGGAATATTATTGTTCTGTAAGAAATGACCAACAGGAGGATTTCAGAGAGGATTGGAGAGACTTGCATGAACTGATGCTGAGTGAAATCAGCAGAACCAGGAGAACATTATACATAGCAACAAGACTATACGATGATCAATTTTGATGGACATGGTTCTCTTCAACAATGATGTGATTCAAACCAGTTGTGCTGCGATGAAGATAGTCATATACATCCAGAGAGAGGCCTGTGGGAACTGAGAGTGAACCACAACACAGCATTTTAATGCTTTCTGTGAATATTTCCATGCATTCTGTTTTCCTTCTTAGGTTGTTTTTTTTCTTCTTCTCTTTCTAGATCTGATGTTTCTTGTGCAGTAAGATAACTGTATAGATATGTATACATGTATTGTATTTGTCATATAATTTATCCTATCTAGCATGTATTAGATTACCTGTCATCTAGGGGTGGGGAGCGGGGGGAGGGAAAGGAAAAGCTTGGGAAAAAAAAGTTCTTTTTGCAAAGGTCAATGTTGAAAGGTCACTCATATGTTTTGCAAATAAAAAGCTTTATTAAAAAAATAAAAGAAAAAAAAAGAAATGTGGAAGAAGAGAGGGTTGGAGTGAGACTTTTGTTTGGTGTAAAGATTTTTGTTTTGGAAGTGTTAAGCTGAGATGCCTATAGAATATCTAATTGAAAATATCCAAAAGACAATTAGTGATGTGAGACTGGAACTTAGAAGAGAGACTAGAGTTGGCTATATAGATCTGGTAATCAGTTCTGTAGAGATGATAATTGAGCCCTTGAGAGATGATGAGATTGGCAAGTGAGACAATATAGAAAAAAAAGAGAAGAAGGCCCATGACAGAGCCTTGGAGGACATATATGTTTTATAGGTGTGACCTGGATGAAAAAGCAGCAAAAAAGACTACAAAGAAGTGGTTGGACATAGAGAAGGAGTAAGAATCTAGCAAGGAGAGATTATCCAAAAGGAGATAATCAACAGGATCAGATGATATACCAAGGTCAAGAAGGATGAAGATTGGGAAAAAGCCGTTAGATTTGGCAATTAAGAAACTATTAGTGACTGGAGAGAGCAGTTTTAGTTGGATGATGAAATCTGAAGGTAAATTTCACAGGGTTGAGAAGAGAATGAGAAGATAGACAGTGGAAAAGAAAGAAAGATGGGGGGAAGGAAAAGTGAGAGGGGGGAAGGAAAAGTGAGAGGGAGGGAAAGACAGAGAGAGAGAAAGAAAGAGAGACAGAAACAAAAAAAGAGACACAGAGATAGAAACAAATACAGAGAGAGACAGAGGGAGAGACAGACAGACAGAGACAGAGAGACAGAGAGATAGAGACAGAGACGGAGACACACACACACATACAAGAAACAGTGAGAAACAGAAAGACACCTGGGGGGGAAGGAGAGGGGAGACAAAGAGAGACACACAGAGAGACAGAGAACCAGAAACAGAGAGACAGAGAGAAACAAGAACCTTATCAAGGAATTTAGGCAAGAAAGAGAGGAGATATAGGACTATAGTTGATGGAGATGGTACAATTAATTGAGTGATTTATTTTTAAGGATAAAGGAGGAATGGTAATTTGTAGGTGACATGAATGAAGCCAATTGTTGGAGAAAGATCAAATATAGAATTGAATTGGTTAAGCTTGTTTTTTTTTTTTGACACTGATTATCTCTCTTTGAGACCAGTGCTTATAATTTAGGACATTTGCCATAAGTTTTGCAAATTGATAGTGTTTTTTCCTAAAAAAAGTGTGTGAGAGCATGTATGTGTATTCATAACTGCCTGGGTAGAAAATAGCCACCCTTTTTCTTTTGAACATATTTTAATTATGAACAGCATACAAATCAATGTTCAGACATACCCTTCTATGGTTTGAAATAGAGAATAATTTAATTTGGTCAAGAAGATACTGTGTTGCTGGTAATCATGATCTCAAACAAAGTAAAACTAAAATAGAATCAAAAAATTAAAAAAAGAAAAATAGGAAAATTATACCATATGTCAGCTGTATTAATATCATTTTACACTACTTAAAATAATTAGAAAGTATAAGATTGGAATATTGCTGTGGTGTAGGAAATAATGAGTTGAAGTTAGAAAAAATATGGAAAGATTTGAATTTATAAAAAATGATGTTTCCACTTTCAGAAAAATAGAGGAAAAGGAATTCATGGATTCATAGATGCACAGGAATATATCTATATTTCTCTATGACTAGGTGTATGTATGTGCATATGCATATATATGTTTGTATAGATATAGACAAGATGCAGGTGCATATGTATATATATATATATATATATATATGCATACATGTATATACAAACACAACAATGCATTCACACATATCCATCCATGCTTAATTGTAGCCTTCTTGGGACCTGATGGAAGGGGGAATAATGAATAAAATAAAAAGTATATTGTAAATTAAGACAACTCTGACGTACTACTTTACACCTCTGAAATTGGTTAAGATGACAGGAACCAATAATGATAAATGCTGGAGGGGATGTGGGGAAACTGGAACACTAATGAATTATTGGTGGAGTTGTGAATTGATCCAACCATTCTGGAGAGCAATTTGGAACTATACCCAAAGGGCTATAAAACTATGCATACCCTTTGATCCAGCAGTCTCCACTGAGCCTATAGCCCAAAAAGATCATAAAAAAGGGAAAAGAATGCACATGGGCAAAAATGTTTGTAGCAGCCCTTTTTATGATAGCAAGGAACTGGAAAATGAATGGAATGTTTAGAAGAATTGCCTGTTTAACATATATTGGATTGTTTACTGTCTAATGGGAGCGAGTGGGGGAAGGGAGAGAGAAAAAGTGGCAACACAAGGTTTTGCAAAGGTGAATAATAAAAAGTAGCTTTGCATATATTTGGTAAAAATTTTTAAAAAGCTATTTTAAAAAAGTACATAGCAGAGAACAAAAGAAAACCTACAAGGAAGCAAAGAAAAAGATGGACAGCTCTGAACAAAACATTTATTATTTGTTATATAGGCTTTCTTAAAATGGAAATTTATTGCTTTATATTTTAAATCCTTTCTTATGTTCTGCTCTGTGTACATAGCCATATTTCTTTTTTCCTTTTCCTATTTTGCATTTAAGTTCAAAATTCTTTTTTTTTAAAAAAAGAAGATAGTGTGTCATTCTCCGAGGGTAGCTGGAATATGGATAAACTGTGACTTGTAAGTAAGAAGATGAATTCCCTGAACCATGAAAAAATCAATTCATTCCCTTTCCCCATCAACCCTTTTTAGCTATGTTCCAGAAATGTAGAAACAAAGAGGTGAAAGCAGCTCCAAAGATACAGTGAGGGGGGCTACCCTCACTCCTACCCCATGGTTATTGAATCAAGGTCTAAAATAATCTTCATTTTCCTATTTTCATTTTGCTACAATGCACGCTACCTGTCTTTAAATAACTGCACCAAATTATGCCTTTTTGTCATTTGTTTGATAGTACCTCCCCTGGCGGGAAAAATGGAAGAATACAGATTGCTTTGTGTCTCAGTCCCTGCAATTAGCCTAATTAGATCAGCAGAGTGCACAAACACCATTAGAGGTCTCTCATACACCATTTGAGAAATACTGCCAGCATCTATTTCCAGCACAAAGCAGTGTATGTTCAAGAGGCACTTGCTGTGAACATTCAGGCTGCAGACAGACTATTCAGATAGTGAGGATGTTTGGTCACCTTTGGCTCTTGCCCAGGGAGAGCTAAGCCAAGGAAAGATATACTTCCTGTGCAGTGAAGGGCATGATATACAATTTCTGCTTATTTTTACAGTTTCTGGTGACTTTTCCATTTCTCCTCTCAGATATCCTCAAACTATGAGGAATCAATCAGGCATTAGTTAGGACATCATAAAGGGACATTATCCCTTCCTTATTATTTCTTACAGGGAGTGGGGAGAGAGAAGGGAAGATAATGGATTCAAAATGTTTTTCCAAAGAGCAGGGTTTTACTGGCTTTGGCCTAAAACATAGACTTACATTTCGAATAAGTATACTGGCTTTCCTATCTAGGTCTGTCACAAATCTGGACTGGAGGAGGGGAGGGAAGTCTAATGATGTCTTCTAAGGCATCATCCTGGAAAATTGTAAGTTCCTTTCAAATGTTTCATAAATTACTATTGGCAGCCCATCTGGATTAGGAGCTGTACCAGATGGTAAGCACTTGACAACTTACTCCATCTCATCAGAAAGCATCAGCTGATCACATTTTTCTTCTCTGTCTTATAGCCAAGTTTCATTTTGGAAATGGGGAAAATGTCTTTCCTAACTCATAGTTGGTTGTCATCTCTTCCAGTGACCCAGCTCTTGTCTTTTAAACTGATATGCATGGCTACCTAACAGGCAGCAGATCATCTGAGACTTGTCCATCATTTCCTTCCATCATAGGAAAAAGGTTATTTCTCCTCCTATCCATTGCATACCATCCCATCACAAAGCTAAAGTATTTTAAACACACTAGCTTTTTCTTTCTGTATTATTTGTTGAATTTGGAGTTCTAGGATTGTAAAATTATAGATAAAGGGATCTGAAATTCCATTTAATGCAAGTCTCTCATTTTACATATGAAGAAAGTGAAGTACAAAAAAGGTAAATGATTTACTTGAAGTCTTAAAGGTCATTGACAATATGAATGAAATTTGAACGCCAATTTTTCCACCAATTATCTTGTGCAATGGCAAGACTGTTAAATTGAGGTCAGAGAAACTGGGTTCTAATTCTATTTCTGTCATCACTAGTGTGACCTGGGTCAAATCATCAAAGTCCTCCAGGCTTTAGTTTCTTTATTTGTAAAATGAGATCAGACAACTTTGTCTCTGAAATCTCTTCCAGCTCTAAATGTATAATCTTATGATGCTACTCTAATTATATTCAGTTCTGGAAAGTCATCAAAAGTCTCTCTTTTCAGCTTCTGCAACTATAAAATGAAAAGGTTGGATTAAATGATCTGTAAGGGTTATTTCTGTTCTTTATCCTGTGATCCTTCCTCCTGATTCACAGCCCTTATCCTCAAAATTATTGCATTCATCCTTAGTTTTCAAAGAGGACCAATGGCATCCTGAGGGTGATGTCTTGTGAGTGGATTGAATTTAAGTAGGATAAAACTGTGCAAAGTCATCAGCATCATTCTATCCTCTGGAGTCATGGAAGGTCAGTAGTAAGACAAAAGTCAAAGTGACTAGTTATGGTCCAGGATACAGTGGGTGATTTTAACCTTTCCAAATTAAAGTCCTTTCCAGGGCCCAGTTTGTCTGAGGCAATGCTCTTTCCCTTTCACTTTGGAGATTTTTGTGCTTTCTTCCTCTTAAATATCTTGTAGTAGTGAATCTGGTAATTCAGTCAGTACAAAAACAGCTTTCAATACATTAGAGTAAAATGGCAGGTTGTCAGTCAGTAAACATTTATTAAACACTTACTGTAGGTCAAGCACTGTGTTAAGCCCTGTAAATAAAAATACAAAAAAAAAAGAAAGACAATTTCTGCCCTGAAGGGGCTTATAATATAATGAAGGATGAGGAAACACAAAAAGAAAATGAAAAATGGGAGTACAACTAGGGGTGAATGGAATTACGGAACAGGAACATGGTGAAGTCAGAGAAGTTCCAAAATACATTAGGCAAGATGCTTGAGCTGACATCTCTTCTTAAATAGTGGTTTGGAATTCATTATCCCATTCTCCAATCAGAGAAGCAGAGGGCAGTGATGAGGTGAAGTACCAAGGCTGATCAGATGTTACAGGATATTATAGATAATCTCAGTGATTAGCTTTTTGTGGCATGATGGAAAAGTCAGTAAGAGTTATTCATTTCTCAGCTGACTGACATGATAACTAAGGATTTCTAGTGTAGTAAACTTTGATGCATAGTTATTTCTCTATAATGAATTTTGGCTTTTCAAAAATAAAAGCATTTCCCTCTTTTAAAAATAAAGTTAAATTGTTGATGGAGTTGTGAACTAATCCAACTGTGCATACTCTTTGATACAGCAGTGTCTCTACTGGGTCTGTATTCCAAAGAAATCATAAAGGAGGGAAAAATCTCACATGTATAAAAGTGCTTGTAGCAGTTCTTTTTGTAGTGGCAAAAAATTAGAAAATGAATAGATGTCCATCAATTGGGGAATGGCTGAATAAGTTTGGTATATGAAAGTAATGGAATATTATTGTTCCATAAAAATGATGAATAGGATGATTTTAGAAAAACATGGAAAGATTCACATGAACTGAGGCTGAGTGAAGCAAGCAAAATCAACCAAAACATTGTATACAGGAACAAGATTTGTGAGGGTCAACTATAATAGACTTGGTTTTTCTCAGCAATTCAGTGATCCAAAACAATCCCAATAAACTTTAGATGGAAAATGCCATTCACATCCAGAAAGAGAACTACGGAGAATGAATGTGGATCAATGCATTCTGTTTTCACCTTTTTTTCCTTCTGTTTTTTTTTCCTCATGGTTTTTTCCTTTTTGCTCTGATTTTTCTCTCCCAACATTACTCATATAGAAACATGTAAAATATGAATTTACATGTATAACCTAAAATCAATAAAAATAAAAAATAAAGTTAAACTACTTATTTATGTCACTGTTTGCCATGACCAAAGAATTCATTCTCTAATGCCAGCCTATTGATGATAAGTCCCTCTACACTCAGCTATCTTGGTCCTCAGACAGTGGACTATTTCTGGTACCTGAGGTTACCTTTTCAGTATGTTAGAACTGTGAGAAATCATGTTTGCTGCCATAACCTTTAGGAACACATACTCAAGTCCATGCCACAGTGGGACAGGATTTTTGGGAAGGCACAATGCATATAAATAGGCTGCAGCATATTACTAATGAAGAAATGTATACATAAAATGGAATAAAAGACATCATCAAGGACAAGATGACTTGAAAAAGAGCCTGACATTGAGAATCAGAAATGACAGACAGGCAGTCCCAGTATCTGGTAACACCAATATTCATGCAATACAGGGTGCCCTCAAAATCTGTGTGTTATTTTGAGTTACAATAGCTTAAAAATTAATGCTAAGACTTCTGGGATACTCTGTATTTAAAGAGAGAATACAAGACCATTATAGTATTGGATAATCTTAGATATAGGACATTCTTAGAAGGACATGGACAAGAATAAAACAGGATAATTAGTCATGAGAAGGAGTTGAGATCTACACTGACGGGAAAAGGGCCTAAGATGATCCAATGGATTTCATGAAGTTTGAAATATGATAAAGCTATTTCCTTCATGATCTTGACTTATTAAACCCCAATATATTAACCTTTAAAATGGGGTAATAGGAATAGATTATTTCTAAGGTTCCAAAATCTTAAAATTTTAACACCTATCAATAATTCTTAGCAAACAAATTTCACTCTTGTCTGAGGTTCTTTTTAGCTTTAATATTCTATGATTTTATGAAAATCTGTGCTGCTTAAATTGACATAAATAGTTCCAAAACATCACCAATTTTGGGGGGTCTACATGAACTGTTTGATACTAGATCACACTATTAGAGACTTGGCATGTTTCTCAGGTAAGGTAGTGGACTGTTGTATTGGGACTGCAGGAAAGATGTTAGAACAAAAGGCTACAAGTTAGAGTGCCTTCTTATGATACTTCTCTCACACACAAATTTAAGCTGGAAAAAAAACCAATATTGTTAAAATTTATAATGAAAAACCAAGCAAATTGAAAAGTTCAGATACTATGAAAAAATTATAGTGCAAGCAAACAAAAAAGGAATTAGAAGAAAATTATCTCCAAATATCATCAGGAGGTTCATTAAAAATAACACAAGTTACAAAGGATAAAAATAAATGGAAAATAGACATACTCAAGGAACTAAACAAAAAATGAAATCTTCTCATCCCTCCTCCCCCAAAATTATAAGAATAATGAGGAGAGGAAAGTAATAGGGAGTAGTTTAAGGAATCTTTGGAAAATATGGTAATGAAGTGTGGAGATTTTCATGAAGAATACAAAAAACATTAATGGAAATAATTAAAACCAAAATTAATACAATGAAGGATGAAATTGCATATAGCACAGTCAATATGGGAAAAATGAACTAAGAAAATATTTCATCAGAAAAAAATAAAAGATGAGGAAAAGTTAGGTGAAATGACAGACTTAAAGGGAAGAACAAATAAAGGGAACTTCAGAATGCTAGGGACCCCCATAAAAATTGAGACAAAGGGTGCTGGATCACCATTTTAGACCATCTATAAGCATTAACTTAATTATTAGTATTCTAAATGTAAGATTCTAATCTAATGACTCTAATCTAATTTACATGTTACTGAACAATTGGAATCATAAAATGTTTTCATTTTCCACTATAAATGAATCAAGAAAAGGAGGTTGTAACTAAATGGAAAGGTTTGCTTGGACAAGCAAATAAAATAGTTGGTAGGATTGGTTTTATCATGTGCTCAAAAGCAATAGGAAATATTGTGTTCTGAGTTGTATTGTATAGAAGCATTCAAATGTAAAAATACCATCATGAAGATATTTGCAGGTTGCATACCCACATTGATTGCAGAGGATGGAGAAATAGCAGCATTCAACCAAGAATCATATAAATTAATTTATCCTTTAATAGCAATGATTTCAATGTCAGCATAGGAAAATATTGAAAAATATGCCCTCACAACTAGGAAATGAAAGCAATCAAAGGCATGTAGTCCACAAATTTGTCTCATGCCTATAGATCACAAAAATTTTCCTCAGAAAGTCACTTGTGTGATCTGATGTGCAACTTAGCAAGCAGAACCAGAAGCATAATATGCATAATGACTACAATAAATAAATGAAAACAACTGTCAATAGTCAATTGCAGATTATGACCCACTCCTGTCCCAGAGAAATGACATTAGATGCACACATGAATTTATATTTACACACACACACACACACACATATATATATAATGGTTTTGATGTGATTTCTTTCCTTTTTTGATTTGCTTTGTTAATAAATTTATTAGTTTCTGAGAATTCTGGAGAAAAAGGAAAAGATAGCAGAAGAGGAAAGTTAGTGGGTACTAAGACATGGTGAGCTCAAAATAACTTCATCTAGAAAAGAGAAGGGAAAGGGAAATGGAAAGGAAGGCAATGGGGGTTAGGTGACTTGCCCAGGGTCACACAACTAGTAATTGTCAAGTGCCTAAGACTAGATTTGAACTCAGGCTTTTTTGACTCAGGGTAAGTTCTCTATCCACTGCACCACAAGTCTTTGTTTTTTTGCTGCTAAATATGTTTCTACATGTAATCATCAACATCTTTGTGTTCCTAAGTGCCTAAGCTATATCCTAGGAAAGTGATTTACTCAGCAATTTCAAATTATGTCACAAGCTAGGTGACATCTGGCATTTCTTATCTTTTCACTTCTACATTTCCTCTTTTGTGCAAGTCATCAGCTTTCTTATGGACCACCATAGTATGACCAATGATACAATATTGTCCTGAAAGCGCAATTAGAGAAAACTTGATAGACACTGTTGCCACCCCAGGTTTACTGAAAGTCACATTGCCTAGGTTTCCAAAAAGTCTATCTTCATCATTTGGTCCACCTTATTTTTAGGAATGCTTACTCAAAGCTTTGACTCACTCAGCTTCCTCTCCCATCTGGTTGAAAGATTGGAGGACAGAATTTAAACTCCTCCTAAGGCCTTCCTTCATAGAGGGCAGAAATAGGACTTTGGGGCTTCTTCCACTCTGCATCTGCTACTTTGTCTGGGTAACAACATGGAGCATGATGTCCTCACCCTTCCTGTCTCTTTCTGTGTCCTGTCTTCCCGCATTAGACAATAAGCTCCTTGAGATCAGAAACTGTTTTTCTTTTTATTAATCATATCCCCATTGCCTGGCACAAAGGGAAGAGCTTAATAAATGTTTATTGAATTGGATTGAAACAAAGGACCATGTATTTAATATCAGCATCAAGCGGGTAATTAAGTATTACTGGAAAGCATAGAAGACCATACCCTAAAGATTTAAAGTTGTATATCCAATCAGAAAGAGAATGGAGAGAAGCATGACGAGCATTAACAGGCTATATCATATTATTAATGAAGAATTATTCAGTAAAAGTAACACAGAATATATTATTGGGGAATCATACTACTAGGAATGGATATGGATCAGGGATTTCGTGAAAGTTAGGGATGTGTTGATAGCTCACATGCTCCATTGCTACTTATGCAATTTCCAGAGACTTGAAAGAAGGTCCCAGCACCTTGGATAGAGGCCCCCCAGTGAGGGATTTAGGAAGAACTTGGAGAATAGTTGCATAGGATGAGCTGGCATAAATAGGTTATGACTTTTACCTCTGGAAAGAGAAACATCTTTTCAATTCCAGGTACATCCAAGTATCACTCAGTTGATTCATATTGAATTTGTAGTTCATCAAAACCCTCAAGCTGAATGGTAAAGAAAACACCAGGTCTAGAGTCAGGAAGCTTTGAGTTCAAATCTGGCCTCAGATACTTACTAGTTCTATGACTCTGGGCAAGTCACTTAACAATGTTTGCTTGAGTTACTTTATTTATAAAATGAGCAAACTACTCTAGAATATTTGCCAAGAAAACCCCAAATAGGGTCATGAATCATCAGATATGACTGAAAGCAACTAAAACCTCAATTTTTTTTTCAAATGAACTATCTAGTCATATTTCCCCCATATAAAATCTATGAATTTGGTTTTGTGAACCCAAGATATTACAATCATCCTTATTGTTTTCTGACTTATGAAATATAACTCCATTTTCTAGATTATCTAGATTTTTTTTCAATCCTGACTTTCATGAAATGTTTTAGTTTTCCCTCCCTCCCAACTGTGTAAATGTGATAAATACACCACCTATGACTTTATCAGAACCATTGCTAATGAGGTTAACTAGCCCATGGTCAAATATAGATCCCTGGAGTACTCTGCTAGAGAGACCTCTTATCCAGGTAATATCGAACCATTAATGGCTCAGTTATTGAACTCTTAATTGAAGCAAGTCTTTGGGTTAGGCCATTCAATCTATCCAAATAGACTGTGAGGTCCTCAAGGTCAGGGATCAAAACCCTTTATTGTATCCATTATGTAAATCATCAGTCCTAAAACATTACTCTAAATCACCCCTCATTTTTATCATCAATTTCCCATGATCCAGGAGGATTCCAGGATAGGCCAATGCTTGCTAATGAGGCAGTGTTTAACCTATTTTCAGGCTCAGGGCTTTAGAGGGATAGGTGGAATGGGCCTGAAGCCAGGGTGGAAGCTAATGCTGAACTTCTGATCTATGGTAAAGCATTATCTACTTAGAAACTTCAACATAATTCTCTACTTAATCATAATTATATTATATTGCAAGAATATTTCAGAATGATTTAGTGTGACTCAATGCACCAAAACAAAATTACATATCTTCTGAATGACACAAAATACATTAAAATTATGTAAAAGTGGCCATTTATTTTAGACAGGAAAATAAGAAAAGCAGAGTAATGTGCAAATAATAAATATTTGTTTTCTAAAAGGTAATGCAATTTTTAAAAGATATATTAAAGTAATTGATTTAAAACAAAGATTCTTATTTTTTTCTATGTCATTGATGGACATCTTTGGCAATCTGATAAAGCCTATGACTCCTCAGAATAGTGCTTCTTTTTTAAAGAAATTAATGATTAAAGGAAATGCCTAAATTCAATGAGAAGTCAATGAAAAACAAAGTTGTATATTTTTTCCATTCAAGTTCAAGGACCTCCGGAAATATATCTCTATGGGTCTATGTATCCCAAGTTAAGGACCCTAATTTAAAGAATGGGCAGCAGCTTTCTTCTGTTCCTAGCTTCCATCAAGTTCCCCCCTCCTACAAGAAGCCCTTCCTGATTTTTCTAATTAATAGTGACCTCCCAATCATTCTGTATTTATTTCATATATTACTTTTTATTTACTAATTTGTGTGTACACTATTTTCCTCTTATAGGATAATATTGTAGCTCCAAGATCTCCATTGCAAATCACTGTAGCTCCTAGCACAGTGCCTGAAAGCACAAAGTAGGTGCTTAATAAATGCTTATTGAATTATTAAATATCATGAAGAAGAGGGTAAAAAGTAATAAAAGTATCAGATTTTCCATTGCTCAATAAGAAGTCAAGGTACATTTCTGAGACACTTTTCCCATATTAGGAGACAGCTAAGTAGCATACCAAATAGAGTGCTACAAAGGAAGACCTGAGTTATAATCTATACACACATACTTTCTAGAAGTGCAATCCAGGGCAAGTCAGTTAACTTCATTGTTTTATGTGTAAAATAAAGAAAATGATAGTACCTAACTTAAAGGGTTCTTGTGAAGATAAAATGAAACATTTATAAAGTGTATTCCAAACCATAAAACATTATATAAAAGATAGCTGCTATTATTGTTTTATTAATATTGTACTTTAAAACTTTTTTAATATTTTGAAAAGTGATTCATCCATCCCCACCTCAGAGATTATTTTCTATATCTCTTTAGAGAAGCATTTTAATTTTATTTCACTTCATATCATTTTATCATTTTGGAAAACCTTGAAACACTTGACATTTTACTTTTTGAAATGAATGTGCAAAGGATTTTGCACATAGTATTTGCCACAGCCAAAGAAAGCATGTAAGGAATAGTGTTTCAGTTTGAGAAGGTGTTGATTACCCATTTGGTCACAAGGAGAGGAGAAGCATTAACACAGGACTGTGAAGAAAAAGATTGGAGTTACACTGGAGGAGTAGTGATATACAAAAGCCTTTTGATAAATATTCAAATTCCTTGAGCCATCACTTTAATTCCAGTGTTTTTGGATGAGGTACAGATGCTGAGCTTCTTTCTTCATCACCCTCACAGTATTGGGAGTGCAAACTGATTGTCAGGATATCTCTCTTGAAGATCATGACATTGGGATAGGATAGATCCACAGCCAGGCTGGGATTTGTAAAAAAAAAAAAAACAAACAAACAAAACAAAAAAAAACTTATTAAACTTCTGGACAAAAGCATCCAGGAGTCAAGTACCCTTAGTATTTCAAACTGTTCTCATGGAACTGCAGCTGGATCCTGATTAGAGCAAATGAAGAATCCTGTGAAGTGACCACATTATTCAAATTCTCACTGCATATTTCCATTGAGTTGATATCAATTACCACATTTTAAATAATTATAACTTCAAATAGTGTAAATTGATTGATCCTATTTGAAGTTATAATTACAGAAAAGATATTGTTCAGTCATGTCCAGCTTTTTGTGACTCCGCTTGGAGTTTTCTTAGCAAAGGTACTGGAATAGTGTGCCTTCTTTCTCCACCTTATTTTTCAGATTAGGAAACTGAGGCAAACAGGATTAAGTCATTCACCTGGGGTCACACAGCTAGTAAGTGTCTGAGGCTGGATTTGAACTCAGGTCTTCCTGAATCCAGTGCTGGTTTTCTATCTATTGTGGTACCTATTGCCCTGCAATATCATATAGGACATGGTTATCCAACTTTTTTTCATGAAGCATAAAAAAATTCCCTAAGATATCATTGTTATTAAAGAGATGATCATATAATCACTTATTATTCCTCAACATTTCTTCTCCTTTACAAGTCACAAATAATTATTGTTCTCATTTTGCAGAGAAATAATATTGAAATTAAAAAGATAACTTGATGACCATAGGCAGATACTTAATAAGTAGTACAACCTACTATCTAGTTCTACTTATCTCTAAGTATTGAATGTAACTTTTTGCAAAATAATCTCTAGCCATTCTCAAAATATATAAAGTCCCAATTATTAGAGTGACATCTTTGGAAATATCTCAAACTCATGAAAATTGTTCTGACCCTTAGAAAGATAGGAGGCAGCTTCCCTTTTAGTATCTTTGAAGAGCTATTCAAAATGTTCCAGGGACAAAAAAGTTACAACAATGTGACATATTTACTAGGCTTTTCTGAATTATAAAGATAGAGCAATCATCACACAATGTACTGTTTTATGTAAAACTAAAAGTTCTCTCTTTTTTCCTTTGTGCAACAAATTCTAAGCTTATCACTTACTTCTCTTGTAATTCCAACTTGGAATCATTTCCTTGTTTGGGTACATTTTCTACCCATGATGATGAGTCAAGTTGTTATTATTATTACCACTAGTGTTTGTTGGCTAGCTTGGTAACCTAACTCCCATGTATGTATAATATTATATTTAGGGAAATGTTCCAAGTGTGAAATGACATACAAGTGAACTTTTGCAATGCAGTCCATTTGGAAGCTGAAAGTTCCTTATATTTATGTTACTAAATTATGTGTATATGAAAAATATAAATAAATACCTATACATACATATATTTAAACCACAAAAAAATGTGGTAGTGGAAATATTATTATCCCCATTTTATAGTTGAGGCCTCGGAGGTCCAGAGAGGGACTGTCATTTGCCCAATGTCCCACAACTAGTGAGTACACAGACCTGTTTCAAAATCCAGCTAATGCTGGGTATTTTGTATTGTGCTACACTGCCTAAGGCATATATGTCAACTGATAAGAGGGAATTCAACAATACAAAGGCAAAGCATAGAATTAAAAACAATATCTATCATGAGCTTTGGGTTTCAACTAAGTTTCTAATGGATTTCTATTGAATTCCTAATGGATTTCTATTTCTAGTTCTAGCCTCTGAATCAAGATATATCTTTTGGCATGTAACCATTTTACTCTGCCTTTAGTTTCTTTTTCAAGAATTAAAGTAACAGATCAGATTTGCCAAGTACTTTAAAGTCCCAAGATAAATAAAAATGCAACATGGAAAAATAGAAAAAGATGCAGTTTGGTATTGGGAATGGGGATTGGTATTGGTGGAAAATGGTAACTTCCAGAAAGAACAAAATTCTAGTTAACTAACATTAATTTATGTTTCCTAAAAGCTCCTTCTATTTTTTAAAAGTCTCTTAAGACCAGATCAACGATAAGCTTCTTCCCGGACTTCAGGTTATTAAAGACCCTTTGTAGAAACAAAGTAAAATAAAAGTGGTCATAGAGATGAGAAAGGGCAAAGGATATAATAAGAGAAGAAAAGCCCTTTTATACTCCAACATGAATTTTCAAAACACCAAACATCCTAAAAACTCAGAGATTGTATGGGGATTAGAACTTAACTTCCAAACTAAACACTGAATTTTAAAACTTAACCAGGATCTCAAATGAAGTCTTGTAATTCAATATGGAGGTCATGAAATTATGATTTGTTATCAGTAAATGTTTGATTTGTACACCTATATACCTAAGGTCAAGTAAAAATTCCTTGGATGTGAAGGAGTGATGAGTAGAAAAAGTTTAAGAAGCCCAGGTTTAAAGTAATAATGAAGCTGCCAGCAAGGGGGAGTTAGCTACTCTTTAACACCGGATTAGCTTGATATAGGTGAATAATATGGTGAGATTAACCCTATCCTGGATATCAATTCATCCCCAGAAATTGTTTATACTTAAGGAGGCGGCTAGGTGGCGCCATAGTGAATAGATTGCAAGATTTGGAGTCAGGAAAACATCTTTCTGAATTCAAATTTGGCCTTGGACAATTACTAGCTGTATGACTCTGAACAAGTCACTTAACCCAATTTGTTTCAGTTTCCTCATCTGTAAAATGAATTGGAGAATAAAATGGCAAACTACTCCAGGATCTTTTGGGGTCAAGAAAATTCAGATATGACTGAAAAACAGGTTGTGCTGAACCTATAGTCAAAAAGACCTGAGTTCAAATACTAATGAACAATTACTTCTGGTTGACTCAGTTTCCTGATCTGTAAAATGGGGGAGATACTAAGTGCCTTTGGTTTATTGGGAGGGGAAAATAAGATAATATATAGAGAGCACTTTTTCAACCTTAAAGTACTAAAAAAAAAAAGTGCTAGCTCTTATTATAATATCATGAGTAAATCAGTTTAACTTTCATTTGGATTATATTTGTCATTAGTCTCGGGTTCTAAATTGAAGTCATTACATAGAAAATTCATGTTTATAGTTTTCAGTGAAGCAATAGCTTTTACTGTAGTGTTATTATAATATGAAAGTTAGTATTGGATTAAATTTTGAGTTTTGGTAACAATAGTTTATTAGAAGGAGAGTGAAAAGATAAGATAAAGTTGAGGAACAAAGAAGGTCAAAAGAATCCTGGTAAGAGAGGTCACTCACAAAGAAATCTATGAGGTTTAAAAAAAAAAATTAAGTATCAGGATGAAAGATTTAGAGCTATAAAGAATATATATATATATATATATATATATATATATATATATA
>JAJPUD010000913.1:16899-133001 GCA_023553655.1 Myrmecobius fasciatus
GTGTGACCTTGGGCAAGTCACTTAACCCATATTGCCTTAGCCAAAAACAAAACAAAACAAGAATATATATAGCAGATGTAAGAAAGGGCACACAACCAATAACTGAAAAAAGGTACATAAAAACAATTGTCTGAAATGCTTTTACTCATAAGGCATTAATGTTGCTAATGAATTAGGGAAAATGTTTTTAAAAAGTGAGATCAAGAGTATTAACAAAAACACAATTTGCAGAGTAAGAGGAATATTGGAGGATAAATATTCAAAGTCAATAACAAATGATAGAGAGAAGATACAACTACTCAACTCATATTTTGCTTCTATTTTCTCTGTCAAGGAAAGAAATTTTTGAAACAGGAAAAGAACAAGTTAGGAAGGAATTGAAATTTAAGAAAGTTGATGGCAAGAAAGGAAGGACTTCAGGGGTTATGATGTCTAGAAACAGCATCCCAGGATGGGATGTTCTGTACTCCAATAGTCTGCAAAACGCCTAAAATTTTTGAAAAATGAAGAAAAAGGTAAAGTCTTCAAATTAAAAGTCAATGAGCTTGATTTTAAATCAACAGTGTAAAATGGAACTCAAAAAGCTAAGGAGATTTTGCAGTTGCATTAATAGAAACATAATTTCTAGAAAAGGGCATGTCATAATTCATAGTACAGCAAACTTTCCATGCCTTGCTCAGACCATGTCTAGAGCATTATATTTAATTGCAACACATTCTAGAAAGGATTTTGGAAAATCTGGAGTATAACCAGAGGAAGGTTGCCAGGATGGTAAGAGAATAGGAGATCATGTGAGGATTAAAGAGCTTTTATTGTTTCATTTATTAAATGTGACCTTGGACAGAGAGGACACCTTCTGGGAAAAATAAATGATGGGGAGAGGAGGAGATGACTTTCCTGGATTTGTGATACTGTAGAGCAGAAAATAATACCAGAAGCATGTCAAGCCAGTCAATGGCAATGAATCGTAAGCTGAAACCACTTTTAAGAGCAATGAAAAGTTATTGATAATGACCTTGTTAATATATCACTTTCATTTTCAAAAATATACCTCCTCTTTTTCCCATGCAAAATCCTGCCAGTAAGGTACATATAATTATTTAAAATGTATCAGAAATCTGATGTTGAAGTTTAAATTGCACTAATACTTTTGGGATACTCTATATGTGCTTTATCCACTAATAGATTATAAATGCCATGAGGATCATAGCAATCTTCTATTATTCGACACAATGTATAGTAAATACATAATAAATTTTCTAGGTTGAATTACTTTTTATAATTTCTTCATATAGACATATATAATTTATTCTATAATTATTTTCTACATTTTAATTTTTTATATTATACATTTTTATAATTTCCCTTAGACTTTTGAAATTAGGGTTTCTTTTTTTCCAAATCTTCTTTGTACTTGAATATGTTTTTGGTGATCTATTTTTGTGAAGAGTAATAGATAATTCCAATACCATGAACCTCTATGCTTCTTCCTCCACTCCACCTCTCCCAAATCCCTGTAAACATTCACTATGGAAGTATTGACTGGACTTCATGAGAAAATTCTGCTATAGCCCTAAGTATAGGAAGAATATAAAGAAAAGTCTTTAGAAAGACTTCAAAACACTTAAAAAAATCTAAGTGGAGTATATACTAACACATTGTTGGGGTAATTATACATATTAGTGGAAAGAAATTTGGATTTGGAGCCAAAGATTTTCGATTCTGCCCTGTTCTACCTGGATATCCTTGGATGTAACTTCCCAGCCTCAGTGTCCTTACACATCAAATTAGGGAATTAGCCTCGACTATCTCTAAGACCCCTTCCAATTCTAAATCTCTAAATCTACAATATGAAGAATGAACCAGTGCTGCTCTATTTCCATGTCTTCTATCCCCTCTCAAAGACTCTTCATGAGACATTTCTAGTATTGACAGCATTCTGCAGGTTCCCAGGCTGGCTTCCAGCCTAGATTAGATGTACTGTTCCCAGAAATGGAGCTGACCAAACTTAAATAGAATCCTTTTTAGCCATATCATTATGCAGCAAAACATCCAAAATGTACAAAATCACACCAGATTATTTTTTTTAGCAGATTTGTAAAAGCTGTAAAAAAGAGCCTGTCATATTGAGGAAGAAGTAGGCTTGACTCACCTGCAGGAATCTCCTTGGCTGATTAAGGTTTGTCCCTTTTGCAAAGCAACCTCCGTGCAGTCTTTAATTTGTCTGTGTAATTCCTCATGCCTCGCTGCCAAGACAGGCAGGTTTAAACCCTCAGATTTAAGGAGCTTAAGGCAAGACTCAACTCTTCCAAGTATATCAAACGCCTGCCAGAGAAAACATACTTTCAGTTTCATCATTGCTAGTTTAAAATCTACATAGACCATGTGCAAAAAAACAGAAAAAAAAAAATCTGTTGATAAATGTATTACTTTGATCACAACCTAGCACAGTAATGTCGCTTTGAAAAGAAATTTAATCACTTTCAAAGAAGCGTCCAGCAGTCTCAGACATAATGGCCTTAGATTTGGACTTCAAAGATGAAAGTCCAAGTAAAAGAACTCACTTCTTATGTAGACCTAAAGCTATAGTAATACAAGGCAAGTATGTACAGATTGATAGAAATGGACCAGGATGGGAAGGTTCTCATGAGTACGTTTGCACCTTTTAGATGGTACACATAAAATACATCAGTGAGGAAGGAATTCATTTTTATTGGTAGGAACCAAGCAGCCCTAGACTGAATGGTACCCTTGTGGCCTGAAAAGAGTTAATGAAACTTTCCAAACTTGAAATCTTTTTCGCTAAGATTTATAAAAGGAAACCTCAGATTCATTTCATTTTGGACCTAAAATAAAGTAGGAGAAAATTCAGTTCAGTGAATAACACATTAATTTTGTAGTACATATTTAGACATTGGGGAATATTTCAGGAATTACTTATGGTTTTGAGTTTTCTACAAATTACTTCCCAGTGAAACCTGGTAAACACTGCCTACAAATAACCTATTTTGAATGTTACATATTTTCTTAGTGTATGAATGAAAGTTCAGGTCAAAGCCCTTTCTAACTACATATTCCTGGTCTCTCTCAATTCCTTGAACAAAATTATTTTTTAATTGAATTGTAATCACAGTTTTTCATATACTTGAGAGAAGTCAATGAGCATCTAATAAGCTTATTGTGTGCCAGGCACTATGTTGAATTCTAGATATAGTAAAAAAAAAAAAAAAAAAAAAGTGTGTGGGGGGATGGGAAGGCAATTTGCAAATTACAGATTAAATTGAGATAAAGGCAAAGTAAATTAGTAAAACACTCTGAATGGACCTATTTAGTTATTTTGGGTGTAAGGAGGTAGTGATTTGAATTTAGCCTTGAAGGAAATCAGAGGAATTAAAAGTGAGGGGACAGAACATGTCAGGCAATTGTGGGAGGGGGGTAGAAAGAGAAGGGGATAGTCAGGGCAGAAGAAATGATATAGTGAAGGGGGTACAGCTTCTAAGGGAAATATATAGCAGTAATCCTAAATTGTCCTGACCTTAGAGTGCTATTGTTTTAACAATCTGTCAAGGTTCTAAAGTCTTCTGGCTTTAGGATAGTCCTACAAATATTGCTGACTGTCAGACAGATAATCTACTGGTAAGTGAAAACCAAGTTCCTGAGAATAGTGAATAGATCACTCCTCAATTCTACCTCTGGGCCATAAAATGAGCATATCAATGACATGAAGAATGGATCTCTGTCTTTTCCTATAAATTTGTATTCTTGCTTCTGGTTCTTTGATAAATCCTTAGCCCACTTCAATTGGTGTTACAATTACAATAAACTTTGCCCCTGAGACCCCAACCTTTTGGGGTCTCCTTCTGTATCTGAACATTTGATGACTCATACAGGAAGAGTCTGGCCTCCTCAGCTTCTTTTCCTCCTTGTCAAGGTAAGCCCCCCATTTTTTATCCCTCAATCCTATAGCTGGGATACCCCAATAAACTAGTTAAAGGCTTGCCTAGATCATCTTGAGCTCCATGCTCAGCAAATTTTCCTTGACTGGGAATGCCCAGATTTGGAAATTCTTGCAATTTTTGGCAAAGTTTCTAGGGAACCTTTGCCACCTTTTCACCTTCTCTGGGACATCAGAAGAGATGAGGCGCTATAGGATGGCTTTTGGCAAAGAAATTTTATGGATTTTGGCAAAGATCGGACAGTCCTCTTCCAAGTCATTTTTGTTGGTGTCTGTGTCTCTGTGCAGAATGTGTTGCATCTTTGTTCTGTGAATTAGATTTTATTACCTGAAAAGATGTAAAATGCATCCAACAAGAAAAAACTTCTGTGCTATAGTTAGAACACTGGGAAATATTTCTTAATATCCTTGACTTCCATCTTAAAAGGGAAAAAAGTCTGACTTTTTCCCTATGGACCCCAGTTCTGGCCAAGTTCAGGGTCACAGAAATAAAGTTAGCTAATTAAAATTATAGAGCTGCTAAAATAACATTTTAGCAGATTCTCAAGGTTTTAAGGGCAATGATTAAGGAGTTTGGCAATGGTCATTTTAAGATTGCAAGAAAAATTCCTGAAACATTGGGGATAATTCCGAGAATTTACCTTATTCTGAAAGAAGAGAATGAAAAAAGAAAAAGAAAAATTAAGTAAATAGTTCCCTTCTGCTCCATTGGGAAAGCACCTCAGAAGGTATTAAGGGATCCTCTCCACAACTCTGATAATTCAGCATGCTCCACTCCCCAGAGTTCTGAGTTTATCTCAGTTGTGGGGATTGCTAACAAGATCAATATAGCCCAAATCTTTGTCTTTGCTAACCCTTCTCATCTCAGATCAGACTAAGAAAAGAGGATGCTAAAAAAAACTGTAGGGAAACCCAAATTCTGCACCATTTGTAGAAATGAGGCAAACAGCAACAGCCATGGGGATCCCACACAATCTTGCCCAAACACTTCTCCAACCCAGCTTAGGGGAGTGGGTATGGAGTGGGGATAAGGCCCAAGGTCAGCATTCCCTGAACCCTGACACCTGAAACTGTCATCAAAGGGAGATCCTGGGGCCAGCCACTCCACCCTGCAGCAGGTTCTGTCCAGCAACTGCCCAGGAAAAATCTGGGTGCTCCTGGCAGCACCCAGCATGGCAGTGTGAGGTGAAAAAGCCAGTCAGTCTCTGCATTTGGCACACCCACCATTCTCTGTTTCAGTTGCAGAGGTGTATTAGCTATGTAATTTATAGCAAATTATTTTATCTTGGTTCACTTTTCTGCTTTGTAAAGAGAAATAATAATATTGTTGTTGTGAACATGATATGATTGTGAAAGTGCTTAGCATAAAACAAATGCTATATGAATGTTAACTGCTTTATTGGATATAATTGCTTTATATTTGATAACTTTATATGGGTTTTTAGATATGACCAACATATAATGTCACTGCTGAGGTAAATCATCTATGTGCATACGTGTGTGTGTGTGTGTGTGTGTGTTTGTAAAGTAATTTGGAAGCAAATTCAACCAAATTAAGCAAAACTAAATTAAGGTCTCCCCAGGACTAGGAAGATAGTACATAGAGGAAAGAGAGTCTCTTTCTCTTTCTTCCTCTTTTCCTCCTTCTCTGACTGAAGCAGGGATCCTTGGACAAAGAGGTGAGAGGGAGAGAAAGAAAATATACTCAGTTCAGTGAAATTTGTTATTTGAGATATAATAGCAAAAGCAGTTTTAAAGGAGCTCTAATCAAAGCCTACTAAGGGATCTGTAAATTGTATCTATTTGCACTGATGATGTTAACAGAAGATTCAAGAGTTTGGGAGCTTTAGGAAAACAGAAAAGCAGTTCTGAGGACCCTGTCAGTTAAAATTGGCACTTTAATCCTTTCCTAGCTAACAAAAGAGAAATGGTTTGTGTGAATTGGAAAATAACCAAATGGCAATTCAGTTTGTCTGAAACATTTAAGTGGAATTTAGGGAATCTCATGAACTAAAGTTAAATCAATTTTAAAATTTGATCTATCAGGGGCATCTAGGTGGTACAGTGGATAGAGCACCAGCCCTGAAATCAGGAGGACCTTAGTTCAAATCTGGTATCAGCTACTTGATACTTCTTAGCTGTGTGATCCTGGGTAAGTTACTTAACCCCCATTGCTTCAAAAAAAACACAAGTAAAATCTGTTCTGTATCAATTTCAAGATTTCTCTTTTTTCCCTCCCTAAAACAAAAGGGAAATTTGTTTAAAGGAACAAAATTAAATTTGTTCCCTGAGAACTTCCAAAACTACAACAGGTTGAGGACAGAATAAACTGAACAACTAAGAAAAGATAAAAGTTTATTTATCCTTGCTAATCCTGTTTTATAGTGCTTTGTAAATGTGATTTAGGGAATTAGGTATTTTCACCTTTGCTAGAAAGTTAATAGGAAATTACAGCTAAGACTATTTGGCTATTACTTAGGAAAATTCTAAAATTAACTAAATTATTTAGAGTTATTGTCATCATGTTAAACTTAAAATTGGTAATTACTGTGTGTGGAAGAAGAGGGATGAGGTGAAAGTCTTATCAGTTCACCTCCAAGTATGAAGTGTGTAACATATTTTCCTCCTTCACAGAGTGGGGAGAGGTATCAAACTGCACAGCCCAGTAAAGCACTAAGAATAGTTGGGATGGGAAAGAGCAAACTCAGTCTCTTCCATAGGGTCTCTGTCAACTCCCCTTAATTTGTAAGCTTGCAAGTTTTTTGAAACCATCAGGGTAAACAAGGTCATCAGCCCCAAGAAATGAGCTTTTTTAGTATGTATAGTTCCTAAACAAGGAACGTGTTTATTAAGAATCTATAAGCTGTTTAATGATTGATCTTTTGTACCAGGATGAGTTTAAACATATAAAACATGTTAACAAAATCTCCTATGTATGTGAGCCCTTTTTAAAATAATGTATTTAGCCCTAAGATGTTTTTAGTAGAATTTGCTATTAGAGATAAATATCTTGAGATTATAACTGATATTCTTTTGAGCTTTGAATTTGGGAATGCTTGCCTAATGAATCATTGTCAGTAACCCACCATAAGAGAGAAATGCCATAAGTTACTCGGAGGGCTGCCTTCCTGAACTGTTATAAGTGCATGTCTTATCTGGGCAAGAGCTGGGAAGACAACCTTAGACTGTGCTCAAGATAGGATCTTTATGAGTTTTGTTTGTTTGTTTGTTTGTTTGTTTCCCATCTGTTTATTTCTGGGTCTGGCTATGTGTAGGAACTGTTACTGCATGGTAGGTTGTCAGATAGAGCTAAGGATGCTTTCTCCTGTGAAGGACCTGTTTTGATGCTATTATAATCACGTCCTTGCTTTTTCCTCTTATAGCAAATTTTTATAATCAGAGCAAGTGGTCAGTAGAAGCCATGAGCCCAATACAAGTATCCCAGGGGACACAATGGTTTTCTACCTTAGATTTTAAAGATGCTTCCTTTGCATAAAGACTCACAACTTCTTTCAGCCTTTGAAGAGACAAGTCCAAGGGAATATAACCCCCACCAATAAACATGAGCAGTCATGTCCATAACGTGGAGGTAGCCCAGAGCTTCCATGACAGCCCCCACATATTTGGACAGGCCCTGGCCATCCAGTATGTAGATGATATCTTGACCTGTAGTCCAATCCCAGAGGCTTCTCTGTCTGCTGCCATTAAAAAACCCTTAACTTTCCAACCTGGGACAATAAAACTTTCTGTCTAAGGCCCAAGTTGCTGGTCTGTCTGTTAAGTATTTAGGCCATAAATTAATTCCTGTTTTCTCACAGCAGAGAGGAAGCAGACAATCATATCACTCCCTTCCTCAAAAAAGCAACTAGTACTCTCCTGAGCATGGTTGGATTTTGTAGACTTCTCAAAGAAACTTGATGACTTGGAGGTGACCCTCCTGCCTTTGAGCCCTTCTAATTGGGGAAGCCTCTAAGCTCATTAGGCCAACCACTGGGCATTAACTCCACACCAGATTCAGAGCATTTTTGACCTCACCAGAGATTTAGAATTGGGGAAAGGAATGACAGTGAACACCTGACTCCAAATATGCCTTTCATGTTTTACATGCTCATGAGGCTATACGAAAATAAAGGGGATTTTTGACAGCCAAACATTAAGAAATTCTATCATTATGGCAAGCTGTCCATGAACCTAGAGAGGTTTCTGTTATGTTTTGTGAAGGACACCAGAAGAGGATTCACTTCAGGTCAAAGAAAATAGGCTTGCAGATTCAGCTGCCCATGCTGCTGCCCGTTTTCCCATGACCATAGCACCTTTAATTCCCAACTCCTACACTCTTTCATAGTTCCCAGGAAGAAGCCCTTGCTAAAGAAAGGGGGTTCACCCTTTCACCTTCTGGGTGATTGCAAACACCTTCAGGCCAACTTCTACTCCCAGAGGTCAACCAGTGGAAACTTCTCTGTATCCTATACCAAACTACTCACTTAGAAAAAAAGGTCTCCAATCCTTTGTGAAACTTATTTTCACTGGTCACAAGCTAGGAAAAATAATTAAACAGGTCTGACAGGCCTGCCCAGTTTGTGCCCAAGTAAATTTTGAGAGGACTGGGTGAAACAGCAAATTACACAATTACTAATTTCATCCAAGAAAATGACAATAATGAGACAACATACTAAAATTTGTGGGATGCAGCCAAAGCGGTAATAAGGGGAAATTTTATATCTCTAGATGCTTACTTGCATAAAATAAAGAAAGATAAAATTAATGAATTGGGCTTGCAACTAAAAAAGCTAGAAAAAGAAAAAAAATTTAAAACCCCCAATCAAAAAACAAACTTGAAATCCTAAAAATAAAAGGAGACATTAATAAAATTGAAAGTTAAAAAAAAAACTATTGAATTAATAAATAAAATTAAAAGTTGGTTTTATGAAAAAACCAACAAAATAGATACCTCTAATTAATTTGATTAGAAAAACAAAGAGGAAAATTAAATTGTTAGTCTCAAAAATGAAAAGAGAGAATGTTCCACCAATGAAGAGGAAATTAGAGCAATAATTAGGAGTTACTTTGCCCAACTTTATGCCAATAAATTTGATAACCTAAGTGAAATGGAGCAATATCTACAAAAATATAGATTGCCTAGAAGAGAAAGTAAATTACTTAAATAGTCCCATTTTAGAAAAAGAAATAGAACAAGTCATTAATCAATTCCCTAAGAAAAAATCCCCAGGACCAGATGGATTTACATGTGAATTCTACCAAACATTTAAAGAACAATTAACTCCAATACTATGTAAATTATTTGAAAAAATAGGGAATGAAGGACTCCTACCAAATTCCTTTTACTGTGACACAGACATGATACTGATACCTAAACTAGGTAGAACAAAAACAGAGAAAGAAAATTATAGACCAATCTTCCTAATGAATATTGATGCAAAAATCTTAAATAAAATATTATCAAAGAGATTACAGAAAATCATTCCTAGAATAATACACCAGGACCAAGTAGGATTTATCTCAGGAATGCAGGGATGGTTCAATATTAGGAAAACTATTAGCATAATTGACTATATCAATAACCAAATTAACAAAAAACATATGATTATCTCAATAGATGCAGAAAAAGCATTTGATAAAATCCAACATCCATTCCTATTAAAAACACCAGAGAATATAGGAATAAATGGACTTTTCCTTAAAATAGTTAGTAGCATCTATTTAAAACCATCAGCTAGCATCATATGAAGGTTGATAAACTGGAGCCATTCCCAATAAGATCAGGGGTGAAACAAGGTTGCCCACTATCACCATTACTATTCAATATTATATTAGAAATGCTATCTTTGGCAATAAAACAAGAAAAGAGATTAAAGGAATTAGAGTAGGTCATGAGGAAACCAAATTATCACTCTTTGCAGATGATATGATGGTCTACTTAGAGAACCCTAGAGAATCAAGTAAAACATTTTAGAATTAATCCACAACTTTAGCAAAGTTGCAGGAGATAAAATAAATCCACATTAATCATCAGCATTTTTATACATCACCAACAAAATGCAACAGCAAGAGATACAAAGAGAAATTCCATTTAAAATTACTGTTGATAGGTATAAAATATTTGCGAATATATCTGCCAAGGGAAAGTCAGGAATTATATGAGCAAAACTGCAAAACACTCTCCACACAAATAAAGTCAGATCTAAACAACTGGAAAAATATCAGGTTCTCTTGGATAGGTCGAGCAAATATAATAAAGATGACAATACTATCTAACTAATCTATTTATTTAGTGCTATACCAATCAAACTCCCAAGAAATTATTTTACTGACCTAGAAAAAAAATAACAACAAAATTCATCTGGAAGAACAAAAGGTCAAGATTTTCAAGGGAATTAATGAAAAAAAAAAAAGCAAATGAAGGTGGCCTAGCTGTACCAGATCTAAAACTATATTATAAAGCAGTAGTCATGAAAACCATTTGGTACTGGCTAAGAAACAGAGTAGTGGATCAGTGGAATAGGTTAGGTTCACAGGACAAATTAGTCAGTGACTATAGTAATTTAGTTCTTGACAAACCCAAAGACCCCAGCTTTTGGGATAAGTACTCACTATTTGACAAAAACCGCTGGGAAAATTGGAACTAGTATGGAAGAAACTAGGCAATGACCTACACCTAACACTGTATAGCAAGATAAGGTCGAAATGGATTCATGATCTATACATAAAGAATGATATTATAAACAAATTAGAAGAATGTAGGATGGTTTACCTCTCAGATCTGTGGAGGAAGAATTTGTGATCAAAGAAAAACTAGAGATCATTATTAATCACAAAAGAGTTTTGACTATATCAAGTTAAAAAGTTTTTGTACAAACAAAACAAATGCAGAGAAGATTAGAAAGGAAGCAATAAACTGGGAAAACATTTTTACACTCAAAGGTTTTGATAAAGACCTCATTTCTAAAATATATAGAGAATTGTCTCATATATATAAGAATTCAAGCCATTCTCCAATTGATAGTCAAAAGATGTGAACAAACAATTTTCAGATGAAGAAATCAAAACTATTTCTAGTCATATGAAAAGGTGCTCCAAATCATTATTGATCAGAGAAATGCAAATTAAGACAACTCTGAGGTACCACTACACACCTATCAGATTGGCTAAGATGACAGGAAAAAAAAATGACGAATGTTGGAGGGGATGTGGGAAAACTGGGACACTGATACATTGTTGGTGGAACTGTGAACGGATCCAACCATTCTGGAGAGCAATTTGGAACTACACTCAAAAAGTTATCAAACTGTGCATATCCTTTGACTCAGTGGTGTTTCTACTGGGCCTATATCCTAAAGAAATCTTAAAGGAGGGAAAGGGACTCACATGTGCAAAAATGTTTGTGGCAGCCCTTTTTGTAATGGCTAGAAACTGGAAACTGAGTGGATGCCCATCAATTGGAGAGTGACTGAATAAATTATGGTATATGAATGTTATGGAATATTATTGTTCTGTAAGAAAAGACCAGCAGGATGATTTCAGACAGGCCTGGAGAGACTTACATGAACTGATGCTAAGTAAAATGATCAGAACCAGGAGATCATTGTACATGGCAACAACAAGACTATATGATGATCAATTCTAATGGACATGGCTCTCTTCAACAATGAGATGTTTCAACCCAGTTCCTATTGTTCAGCAATGAAGAAAGCCATATACACCCAGAGAGAGGACTGTGGGAACTGAGTGTGGACTACAACATAGCATTTAATGCTTTCTGTGAATATTTGCTTGCATTTTATTTTCCTTTTTAGGTTGTTTGTTTTTCTCTTTCTAGATCTGATTTTCCTTGTGTAGCAAGATAACTGTATAACTATGTATACATATATTGGATTTGTCATATAATTTAAAATATTTAACATGCATAGATTCCTGCCATCTAGGGGAAGGGATGGGGGGACGGAAGGAGGGAAAACATTTGGAACGTAAAATTTTGCAAAGATCAAAGTAGAAAAATTACTCATATGTTCTGTAAATAAAAAGCTTTCATAAAAAAATTTAAAAAATTGAAAGAACTGTTAAACCCTCCATCCTGAAACTCATCTGGAGGAGAGGAACATACCCAGGGATGGATAGACTTAATACATAGGCCCCTTCACAGGGGCTTCAAACTGCTTTTGGTTTTTTGTTGACACTTTTACTAATTGGGTAAAAGTCTTTCCTTGTAAGACTTAAAAAGCTCAGTGTTTTTGCTCAAGGATATCATACCCACTTAAGATTAATTAATATCACTACTTTGCATGTCATCCTCTTTACCCAATGCTTAATGCCTTTTAAACATTATGGTGTTTGTACCCTAAACCATCTGAGCACTCCTTTCATTGCATATAATGCTACTCTTTTACCAATTGCCTTGAGGAAACAAAAGCAGGGATTTGGGGAAAATTTGTATTTATCCAAAGAAAAGGTATTTCTAGATGTGAGGCATTCATAATTGCCTCATTTACCTCCCCTCCAGTCTTCCTCTGGGTTACTGTCCCTAGTAACCTGCATATTAACTCCACTTCATTTTTTGCTCATATTTATCTCCTGCTTTAATCTGCTTGTGAGAGTTGTTTCTTCCAGATTTCAAGTCATCAAATTCCAACTACTTGGTCAACCTGAATATCACCTGATACCTGATTCTGACACTCAGCACCCTCTGGACGCTGTTGCTGCCACTTTCAAATCACTTGTCTCCCCTTCTTAGTCTGGACCTTAGTCAGGGCCAACTTTACATCCCTTATCACCCTGAAGCAGCTCCAGAAGATTGACTTTCATCCCTTTGTCCCAAATGAATTTGGGGTTCAAATTGCTTGAGAGGGGAAAGAAAGGGTTACAGCTTCTAAGGGAAATATAGCAGTCATCTTAAGGTCTCCTGATCTTAGTGTACTATTGTTTTAACAATCTGTCTGTCAATGATTCTAAAGTCTTCTGCCCTTAAGATAGTAACAATAAGAAATAGAGCTTCTTTTTGGAGGAACTTAGTACGCAGGCCAGTGTTGCTAGAATAGAACATATGGAAAAGAGAAAGGCATAAGAAGACTGGAAAAGTAGGAAAGGCCATGTTAAGAAGAGTTTTAAATGCCAAAGAGTTTATGTCTGATCCTAGAGGTAATAAAAGGAGCCCAGTAAACCTCAAAGAAGTATCAGAGATTTCTTAACTTTAGAAAAATGACCTTTGGCAGCTGAGTGGAAGGTAGATTGAAGTAGAAAGAGACTTGATGTAGGGAAGTCAATTAGAAATCTAGTCCCTAGGAGAGAGGGGATAAAGTTGTGTCAGTGGAGTGATAGAAATGTACAGGAAAAGATAGAAACTGCAAGATTTGAAAACAGGTTGGATATGTAAGGAATTCAGGGTGATAGTAAGGTTGTAAATCTGGATAATTGAAAGGATAGTACCAATTTAGATAGTAATAGGGATGTTTAGAAGAGGGGAAAATTTTGGTAGTGAAAGGATAATTGGTTCTGTTTTAGATATGTCAAGTTTGAGATGCCTATGGTATATCCAAATTCAAAATTTCCAAAGAGCAATGTGGAACAGGAATTGAAGAGGAAGGGTAAGGTTGAATATATGCATTTAGGAATCATCTGCTTAAAAATGATAATTGAATCATAGGAGCTGATGAGATTGCCAAGAAAAAGAGTATATGGCAGGAGAAAAGAAAGAGACCAAGTAGAGGCTTAGTAATTATGACCTGGATGAAGAACTGGCAAAGAAAATGGAAGAATTGTGGCCATATAGGAAGAGAAACAAAAGAGAGAAGAGTTAGTGAAGAGAGGGCATCTGGGAGAAGGTGATCAGTACACAGAGAAATCAAGAAGAATTAAGTTAGAAAAAAGGCTTTAACTTTGGCAATTAAGAGAACGCTCATAACTTTGGAAAAAGAAGTTTCAGGTAAATCATAGGGGAAGAAGCCAGTTTGTAAAAACAAAACAAAACAAAACAAAACTTTAAGAGAGTGAAAGGAAAGAAAATTAACCAAAGTTTATGGCTTTCTCCAAGAATTTGGATAGGAAAGGGAGGAAAAATATGAGAATATAGTTAGCAGAGAGAGTAAGATCAAGTGAGGTGGTTTTTTTTTCTTTTAAAGCTGGGGAGACATAGATATGTTTGTAAAGATCAGGAAGACAGTCCTTGCTCTGAGGAAACAAAATGTACATAAATTTATAGAATTTAGATTTCAGAATTAGAAAGAAATTATAAAATCTAGCTTATGCTCAATCCATTGCCACATGTGCTAGGCATTTGCGAGGTGTTGGGGATGTGAAGGAAAAAAAAAAACAACTTTAAACTTTTCCCAGGTTTCTTGTCTTACAAATGAAGGAAGGCCTAAAATTATGTCTTCCAAATATCCTGAGTTTTTTTTTAAAGAGTTCTAAGACCTGCCTAAACCTAGAGACGTGCTGGTAAATGTTTAGCAACAAACCTGGGGGGGGGGGAGGCAATGAGAAAGAAGCATGTAGTCAGGATATTCTTTTAAATTTAATCTACATTGTTATCATTTTCTCTATCATTTTCTTAAGCCTAGGCAATCATCAAAATAATAAACCAAACTCTAATTGATAGATTTTCTGATTTCTGGGATGTAAATGCTTGTACTAAAAACTTAACAATGGCTCTTGAAGCCAGTTGGACCTGGCTCCAGTACATTCTTGCTAAAAAAAAAAAAAAAAAAAAAACACACACATAGTCAATTAGTAGCAGATTCTCTTGGATTTCAATCCAGAGCTTATTCTACTGCACCCCATTTAATTTTTTTTTAGAACTTCCAAATCAGAAACAGAATTTTCAATTTGCAAAATTGTTCTCCTAGTAGTGTCTCACATTGATATGTATGAACTTTCTATATCTCCATCAGTTGTTTGCATCTCATGTAAATTTGCTTCCCTAGTCTCATTCTTTTATAATGTTCTCTGTCATAACAAACATTTCCACACACAGTCACACACTTCTCCTCCCTCAAAAAAAAAAAAAAAAAAGAACTACAGTGAATCAGCAATGATTGAGAACAACTAAGAAAGAACTTGATTATAAGGGCTAGTTGAAAAGAGGTTTTCTACTATCTTAAAGATAAAACACTGACTTTCCAAGACAGGATTAGGCCCTTATAACAGGGGTTCTCCAGGTTTTTGTGTATCATAGAATCTTTTGCTGAAGCCTGTGACCCCTTTCTTACAAGCAATATTTTAAGACATAAAATAAAATCATATAGAAATACAAATAAAATCAAAGTTATTTTCCATCCAAGTTCATGGAATCCCTGAAAACTATCCATAGATCCAAGCTTAAGAACTCTTGACTTATGAGAATGTAAGAATATTTTAAGGATTTTCCTTCAGTGAGTTGGTTTTGTAAATGAAAAAAGGTTATAAGCAGGAGAGGCTTTAAAAAGTATCTTACCAAGCAACCAAGAATATTTAGTAAATGCCAATTATGTACCAAGCACTCTGCTAAACAAAAGATATCAGATCTAAAATTAAATGGTTCCTGACTTCAATAAGCTTCCATTTTATCAAGGAAGACAATATGTATACATATAACCATGTGTACAATATATGTAAAATAAAAATAAGGTAATTTGGTGAATGGGAGCACTAACAGTGGAGAAGCCAGGAAACATCTGATATTGGAGGTGACACGAGCTGAGTTTGTAAAGAAAAAAAAAGAATACATTTTAGTAACCAGGCAGAGACTATACAAAAACATGGAGATGAAAGATAGAATGTTATAAGAGGAATAGAAAGAAGACCACTTTGATTGGAAGAGTTCATGAAAGAGAGTATTTTATAACAGTAAAGAAAGTTAGTTGGATCTTATGACTTATAAGAATTTTTCTCGAAGAAAGGAGCTTGCAAAGAGCAAGCATAATTCAAAAACTAGATTTCAAAAACACTTGAATATTTACAATTAGGAATATTTCTCTATTTTCCCCAAATGGTCAAGCATTTTAAATGTATTTATATAAAAAGTAAAGATCTTATAAAACTTATGACCAAAGATTAATGCATCATTATATTTTTTTTAAATGAGGGAAGAAAAATGGTGATTTCAATGAATAAACAATTATTGAGTGACTACTCAGTTATTGATAGGCTAGGTTCTTCAAAGTTTATAAAGATAAATAAATAAGACATTGTCTCTACTTTCAAGGAGCTTATTTCCTCAATATCACACAGCAGACATAAAAGTAGTTGCTTGATTTTCTGACTCCAAGTCTAAGCTTCTACTCATAAATTCCACTCCTCACCCCAGACGTGGTACCATAAATGGTAAATAGACAATTCAGAGCCTGAAGGCTCAGGGGGAAAAAGAAACACTTTCTTCAAAACATATTTGATTTCCCTCAACTAAAATCAGCCTGAAAGGAGTTTCTATAAGTTAGGAAAGGAGATACTCAGAAGCTTTCTCTTCAAGCCATTGAATAGTTCTTATATACTTTTTGCCCAAAGGGCCCATGTGTAGTGGGCCCTTTCTCTACCTGGAAAAAGCAAAGTTACACAGGTGGCAAATTTTAAAAGAATATAAAATCTGGGATCCTATCTTCCCTATTTCATTTCTTAAACACTTATTTCCCTATTTGAAGTAACTTAAAATGCTGTTTTCTAAATCATCATGAATGTAAATAGTAACAACCACATCAGTCCCTTTTCCCCCAGACTTTCTAAATTTCATTTGCATTTTGCATCAGATCCGAAGGACAGTCTTCCTTTTTCACATCTTTCAAAATAGTTCAGTTACAAATATGTCCAGTAAAATGTAAGTTCTTACAACTCTGAGATACTACTACACACTTGCCAGATTGGCTAAAATGACAGGAAAAGATAATGACGAATGTTGGAGGGGATGTGGGAAAACTGGGACACTGATACATTGTTGGTGGAACTGTGAACGGATCCAACCATTCTGGAGAGCAATTTGGAACTATGTTCAAAAAGCTATCTAACTGTACATACCCTTTGACCCAGCAGTGTTTCTATTGGGCTTATATCCCAAAGAGATTTTAAAGGAAGGAAAGGGCCCCACATGTGCAAGAATGTTTGTGGCAGCCCTTTTTGTAATGGCTAGAAACTGGAAACTGAATGGATGCCCATCAATTGGAGAATGGCTGAACAAATTATGGTATATGAATGTTATGAAATATTATTGTCCTATAAGAAACGACCAGCAGGATGATTTCAGAGAGGCCTGGAGAGACTTGCATGAACTGATGCTGAGTGAAACGAGCAGAACCAGGAGATCATTATACATGGCAACAATAAAACTATATTATGATCAATTCTGATGGACATGGCTCTCTTCAACAATGAGGTGATTCAAACCAGTTTCAATTGTTCAGTGATGAAGAGAGCCATATACACCCAGAGAGAGGACTGTGGGAATTGAGTGTGGACCACAAAATAGCATTTCCATGCTCTCTGCTGATGTTTGCTTGCATTTTGTTTTCCTTCTCAGGTTTTTTTTTTATTTCTAGATCTGATCTTTCTTGTGCAGCAAGATAACTGTATAACTATGTATACATATATTGGATTTATCATATTTTAATGTATTTAACATGTATTGGACTACCTGCCATCTAGGGGAGAAGGTGGGGGGAAGGAGGGAAAAATTTGGAACAGAAAGTTTTGCAAGGGTCAGTGTTGAAAAAATACCCATGCATATGTTTTGCAAATAAAAAGCTTTAATTAAAAAAAATAAGTTCCTAAAGAACACCAATTTAAAAAAAATTCTATCCTGTACCTATCACCTACCACAGATTCTTACACAGAATAGGAGCTTAATAAATGTTTGTTGTTGTTCAATCATATCATCTCATAATCGATTTGAATTCCATTCTACCTCTCTTCTTATGAGACAATTAGCCTCTTCCTTCAAAACATTCTTAAAACACTCTTACTTTTTCATGAAAACACTGGATGAATGAAATAAACAAAGATTTGCTGAAATATTCAAGCACAAGATAGAGAGGTGCCCAAAGGAACAACAACAACAAAATACCATTCTTTCTCACTAATCCTTGCCAAATATAGGACTGAGCCCTTATCATATGGAATTTGATATACTAGATTAAGTTGGGAAGGAATCTCTTTCCTATAGACACACAAGGAATAGCTTAGGTTATTTATAGAAATAAAAGTATTGAGTTCCACACTTAAATGCCCATGGGAATTTTAGGTAGTCTTTTTCTATCCCTTGTGTCCAAAGACTACAGTTTGTAAGCCATATTAAATCCTTCTACTAGATTGTAGATTGTAGGCTTAAAGGAATATATAAAAATCTCCCCCTCCCGTTATTCACCCTCACTTGGATTCCAGAGCTAGGAAGCTCTGGAGGAAGGGTTAGGAAACTATTCCAGATATATATTTTTTTTAATTATTCTGATCCATGAGCCTGAGATGCAGAAGGAATGAAAGCAGTTGTTTTTAGAAGGCAGTGGAGAGGCTTGGCTTTCCTTCTGTAAGAAACTAATAAAGATCTGTTCTTCTTTTCCTTGTTAAGTAGCACATCTAGGACAGGCTGTACCAAATCATCGCTACAGATGGTATCTGTACACGAACACATTTATCTCTTTAAAGCACTTCAAAGGGATTCATTATTTAAGTAAGAAATGGAGTCCAGCATAGCTATGGTATCATGTAGCATCTCTGAGAGGAGAATTGAATGTGTTTAACAACTGTGTTTGAGTCTTGAGGGGGAGAATTAGCATGTGCAACACATGCAGATATACATGTCCATGTCTAGAACTCTGGATATTCCCTTTTATGAACCCAGAAGTTAGGAGAGAAAGTCTTAGCCTTTGGCAGTTTGTGAAATCGATGTACCCTTTTATGGAATAATTAAAATGTATAAAACACATAGAATTTCAAAGGTGAGTAAATGTAATGAAATAGGGTTACCAAAATATTTTAAAATAGTTTATGGGGGCGGCTCGATGGCACAGTGAATACAGAGTGCCAGTTCTGCTTCAGCTCTGCGGAAGATTCAGATTTCTTCTGGGCTCTACTTTCATGACAAACAACGGAAAGCCTGAGCTCACTTTCTTAAACACTCTCTGAGGTAACCCTTCCCTGACAGCTCACCATCTAAGTGGCTGGCTGTCTCCCTGTACGCCTGCTCACAGATCCCAAAGCCCCATGAAACCCAATGAGGTAACTTATACAGGAAACCTGTCTAATTCCTGATTAGGGATGCTGAGATTTAAGTAGTTGTTACCTCCTGTTTCCTGCTGCCCTAGGTAGCACTGATTTTCCCAGCTGCCATTACTCCAATGTGCCAGAGCATAATCTCCTTGTGAAGAGGGAAATTAGCAGGTAAGAAAGACCACAGAACCCAACTGAACTGCTCTATTTGCTATAGTCTAAAGAATTAAAAGACCTGACGTTTGCTTACATTGTGTTTCCTTTATCTGATATGTCTTTTGTGTAGATAAGATTTTTCTTGCACAACAATAAGTGTTGAAAATATGTATACATATATTCGATTTGCCAATATTTTAACATAATTATCATGTAGTGGATATCCTGCCATCTAGGGGAGGGGTGGGGAGTTGGGGGCAAAAATTTGTAACAGAAAGCTTTGTAAGGGTTAATGTTGAAGAATTACCCACACATATGTTATGCAAATAAAATTTAAAATATATATATATGTATACATATACATATATATATATATATTTTAAAAAAAAAGAATTAAAAGCCCCAAAATGCTACGGCTTAGGATGTCCAGTGGGTGGAATTTTAAAAAGTGACTTTTTTCAGTGACAACTGATCCTTGATTAAAGAGATACTCAGAGTAAATAAAGATAAATAATGTTTTTTAAGTGCTTTCTAGATACTTTTTAAAAATTTAAAGTCTAGGTGGTACCATAGAGCACAGAGTGCTGGGCTTGGAGTGAAGAAGTACCTAAATTCAGATTTGTGATCTCAGAGATTTACTAGCTATGTGATGCTGGACAAACTACTTAAGCCCTGTTTTTCTCAATTTCCTCATTCTTTAAAATAGGGATAATAATTAGCATTTACTACATAGATTTGTTGTGAGGATCAAATCATTGTCAAATGAGATATTTGTAAAGCACTTAGTACAGTGCCTGCAAACAGGAGGAACTATACAAATGTTAACTATAAAAATAATAAAAAGTGTTTTATAATAAATACAATAATTTCATAATATATAATAATATGATGTGCAATAAAATATAATTATAGTAATTAGATATATAGCAATAGAATTTCATAATAAAATACTATGTGATATTAGTATGTTTTATAATAAGCATAAATAATAAAATTATTTATTATAAAGTAATATGTTGGAATTATTATTTTAATAATATCATATTATAATAATGAATGATTAAGTTTTCAATTCTAAATTCTCTCCCTCTACCCTTTGCAGTGATAAATATAAAATCCATTACAAATATGCAGTCATGCAAAACAAAATTCCACGTTAGCCCCTTCTAACAAAATAACAAATATTGCATAATTGCCTTTCTATAGGAATCTCTTATTATCTCTTTTCATGAATGAGTGTTGTACTAGAAGACATTGTCTTATTTATTTGAAGATTATAGAAATAGTCTATACAGATTATTATTCTGATATCTAGCTATGGGTTCTCAAAGGTTATACCAAAAGAGTATATACTCTAATAAATGGGGAAAAGCTTCAAGTACAGGTCCAACATCTCTTGGCCACAAATAAGTGTGCTAATAATTTTCTATAGCAGGCCACATCTTTTTAGCAATGTAATTGACTGGAAATCTCCATGTATTTATTATCATTAAAAAGGATTTGACTTAGTGGACCAAAACAGTCTCCATAGCATTCCTCAGATAGTGTCTCCCATATATACATTAAAATTATACAAGAGTATACAATGGTGTCTGATGCAGAGCAGAGTTAGGGTTAGCTAAATGGTGCAGTAGATAGAGCACTGGTCTTGGAATCCAAACCCAGCCTCCAACACTTACATTCCAAGTTATGAATACAGAGATCATTTTGTTCAAATGGGGAGATCAATGTTCTCCAAAGGAAAGGGTTGAGGAAGTAACTATACATTGAAAGATTAATATAATTTCAGAGCAGTAGCATAATAGCTATAATTGTAGATGGATAAAAATTAGACCAGCTAAGAAGAATTAACACATTTATAGTTTCCCATTCTTAGAGCTGTCACATACAAGAGGGGTTAGACGTTTTCTTCTTGATTCTGAAGACTGAACTAAGAAAAATGGATTGAAGTTTCAGAGGCAGATTTTGGTTTCATATAATGAAAGATTTCCTTATATCGTTAGAATTGTTTAAAGGGCCAAAGAAGTATCGATGCTCCCCACTACTAGAAATCTTCAAATGTTAGCTGCATGACCACTTCTCGGGGATTTTGAAGAGGGAATTGGAATGGAGACATATTGAATTAGATGACCTCTGAGTTTTTCCCATTTCAGAAAGTATATAATAACAATTTGTTAGAATAAATAAGACTCAATCCCTTGATTATAATTAGGGTATTAAAGTACTGGCTGAACCTTTGGTCCTCATGAGACATGCAATATGCAAGGCCTTTTATGTATAATTTATAATTTTGTATTAGAAAGTTTAACTAAACTTAACATATATTATTCACACTTCAAAGGATTCTGGCCCCTTAAAGGAAGATTGGAGTGGTGAATTATTTTGCTCAAAGGTTGTGATATGGTTAATTGAAAACAGCTGACATGGACTTTCACCCTGGATCTCCACTGTGCCAGGCAAAGGGAACAAAAGAGAGATTGTCTTTGATGCAGAAAATAGTCAGGGTTTGCTAGGTGGTGCAGTAGATAGAGCACTTGGCTTGGAATCAATGAATTCAAATCCAGCCTCAGACACTAGTTACGTGATACTTATCCTTGTTTGCCTCATTTTCCTCACCTGCAAAATGAGCTGGAGAAGGAAATGAAAAATATTCCAGCATCTTTTCCAAGAAAACCCCATAAAGGCTTCACAAAGAGTCAGAAACAGCTGAACAACAGTTATTTTAAAAAAGTTGTGAATGAAAGACTATTTGAGAAGAATGATTGGTCCAGAAAATAATGACAGAAGTATTGAAAGAAATTAGGAGTTTTGAAAATCTAGAAAGAGCCAAAGACAATAAATCTAAACATAATAATAATAATATGTAATAGTTATATAGTGTTCTGAGGTTTGTAAAATATAGGACATACATTATATCATTTGATTCTCTCACCATTACAGACATCATTATTATCTCATGTTTACAGATGTAGAAATCAAGCTTCAGAGATATTAATTAATTAGTCCCTTGTCAGAGACAGAATTGAACCCAGGTCCTTTTGATTCCAAAATCAGCACTCTTCTTTTTTTTTTTTTTTTTTTTTACTCCATTATGTACTCTCTTACTATAAAACACTAGGCCTTCAGTATCCAGCTTATCTTACTAATCAGCAAATTAAACCAAGATATTTAAACACTGGAATTGTCTGCTTTAAAATTAGGATCAAATGGGTCAAAACAAAATTACCTCAGTCCAGTTAAAGAAACATGATATTTAAAAATTACTTTCTTTTTTGCATTAGTATTATTGATTTATATTAAACAAAAGAAATAAAATGTAAATATTCTGTTGCATACATATATCTCTTTTGTGCAAATATTGGCATACTTTTTCTAGGTTTCTAAATTTTTCAGTTCTCTTTTTGTCTAAACTAATGCTTACCAGTACTAGAAGAGAGGTATATCAATTGATGAAAAAAATGTTATTATAATTTTACTGTGAACAAAAATTTTTATCTTGTTTCTACTTTCTTTGCCTTATGGATTTAAAAAATTATTATATTAATTGATGCAGCTTGATCCTTTGAGTATTCCCAAATTCTGGTTCTTCTAGTGTTTGGTTTCCCCAAATGAGAAGTCCCACAAATCACCTGGTAAAACCATGAAAGATAAGATTGAAATATTTTTTGAAAGTTGTGAAAGTTTGGATTCATTTTCCCAAAACAAGAACAGAAATGTTGCAAGATCTGTGGAAATTCCAACCAGTACACCAACCAATACTTACTAAGAGTCCCTTTCTTGTTTTCAAGATTCTTCTCCTCCCACCTTTCACTAACTATGGAAAGCCCTGAGGGCTGAATTCCAACTTCTTACTTTCCATATTCTCTTTATATTTTTTCCCTCAGCAAATTCTTTTCTCAATAGTTGATGAACATTTTATTTTTTTGCTGATAACTCCAGTATATTCCCTTTAGCCCTATTCTCTCAATTAATCACTCTTCATGTATTTGCAAGTGTCTTTTGGACATGTTAACATCTTTATTTATTTTATACTTCACCTACAATTCAGCACAAACATATGGTCCATATTTAAGACTAGATAGATACACTGTAAATTAGCAGATAGAATATATTCAGATGTAGCAAGCAAAAGATTGATAGGAGATTTAAAAAGCAATGACAATTATAAAACCCTCTGATTTAGTAAAATAACAATAGTTTGAATATTCTGGAGGCAGTATGAGATAGTAGAAAGTATGCTGGATTTAGATTCACTTATAAAGATAAAAGGTAAAGATATTGGAATATTTTATCATCTCCTTTTACAGATAAAGAAACTGAGGCCAAAAAAATGACAGTCACACAGACAATTTCTGAGGCTGGATTTGAACTCTGGTCTTCCTGACTCCAGACCCTGTCCCGTATCCATTGCATCACCTAACTGCCCTAAAATGTCAGTAGTAGTGTCAAAGAAAACATCTTACTAAGAATCAAAGAAATGATTAAAATCTAAGCTTCTATTGATTCTAAAATGACATCTTTCTATTATATCACCATGCTTTAATCATAGTAACTCAAGAAAGTAGTAACTCAGACATAGAGAAGAAGATTGTTTTGGTAGCTGTGTGACTGAAGAAAGCAGAGATTGGAGAGAAGGAACTCAATAAAGAGGGTATTTATGATCCAGGTTAGAAGTAATAAGAAGCTAAACTAAAACAGCAAAATAGAAGTATGATTGGAGAGTCCTGGAAAGAAGTAAAAGATATCAAGGATGTAGAAGCAACAGATCTTGAAAAGTGATGGAATCCCATGGGAGAGTGAGATGAGTCAAAGATAATACCAAGATTTTGAGCTAAGTCACCGAGAAGATGGTGGTATCATGGGATAGACAGAAAAAAAGGGATGGAGAGAAAATATTAAGTTTATTTGGGATATAAGTTTGAGGTGCTAATGAGAAAGAATTACATAGTAGACAATTGAAAATATAATACATAAGCTCAAGAAGAGACTAGTTCTGTGTATAAAGACTGAAAATGATCCATGTAAAAACTTCTTTTCTTTTTCTTATTCTCTCCCTTATGGGTGTAAGACTACTACAGGAAAGAATATGGAGAGAAAAGAAGGTTCAGCCATGTCTCATGTTAAAGAAGAGGATCAAGGGATACTTATAAAGAAGTGTCATAAGGAAGCTAAGGAACAAGGAAAAATATGGAAGAAGGCAGTGGTCTGCAGAATTGTGTTGCAGAGAAATCAAGAGGATCCGAAGAAAGCCATTCAGTCTGGTACTTAAAAGATCATTGGTAACATTACTGAGAGCAGTAGTAGTAAAGTAGTGGAAATAAAAATGAATTTGCAAGAGTTTGAAGAGTGAGTCTATAGTGATGAGGAAGTGATAGTAAAGTGTAGAATGTCTTTTCTCAAAATTTATATGTGAAGAGAAGTATAGGATGATTAGCTTGAGAACATAGGAGGGACAAGGAAAGTGTGCTCTGTGTTTAAGAGTCAAAGAGACCTGAATATATTTGTAGGCAGAAGGAAAGTAGAGAGGTAGTGACTGACAATGAAAGAGAATATAACAAATGGAGCAAAGTCCCAGAAGAAATCGAAGGGGATGGAATAAAGGTCACAAGCAGTCATGATGAAGTGTAAAGGGATATTTCATCCTCAGAGATTTCCGCAAAGGATGAGAATGTAGGCTAGACTATGGAGAAGTTTCAAGGTAGTGTGTGTGTATAAAGATAAATGGAAGGATTTTATGCATTTAAGAGGACATAATACAACCTCACTTCTCTACAGATGTCTTCCTCTGCCCCTTCTCCTACCAACTTATAAATTGTGCACAGACATAGATCATGAATTTTTTCTTGTGTACCTCACAACACTATGTTCCTAAGAGGCATTTAATAAGTACTGAATTTGTTAAATGAGTGATTTTTTTTTGTTTGAAATCATGGCATTTCCATAGGCACTGTTACTTCACAGCCAAATAAATATCTTTTAAAGAGGACACTATTTCAAAACAGTCATTTAATTTTCCATAATGAAAGCAGAAACAGTGGGAGCTGGGAAAATTAATATTTTTTGGCTTCTTTGAGCTTTACTAGCTATTATAGCTTTGTGACTGACCTTGACTCTTCAGCTGATAACCAAGAACCTAAGTGGGTTGCTAAAGTAAGGGGAGCCTCATTCTCTAGAGATTGTTTTCCTTAAGGAAAACATGCAAATAGGAATTGAATATATTGGTTTAGAATCATTGATTGAATCAAGAATATTTTATTGTGTTAGATACAGGGAACCATGATTCCCTCTATTCTTAAAATCCATCTCTATGCTTGAATTTTAGATTGTGATCTCCTTGAAGACAGATACTGTTTTTGCCTTTCTTTATATCCCTGATAGTTTGTACATTGCTTGGCAAATAGGAGGAGCTTAAAATATGCTTGTTAATTTATTTTGGTCACATATTCTCTGCAAAACAACTAATATATCTCAAGTAAATGATCAATAAATATTGATCTGAGTGAACATTTGTTGAAATAGATAGCACCAAGCTAAAATCATCAAGATTGAAAATTTGCGTGTGTGCTAACTTAATGATAGATGATATATCTTGCACACTGGTTGTTAGAATGATGATCCTATGAAACTGTTATACCACTTCATTTGGTTTTTTAGCTTAAAACTCCAGTATTGTCAACTGATTAATTTTTACTTTTCTTGTGTGAAAGGGGTTTAATAAGTTTCTGGAAAGGTTGCTAATAGATTCAAAAAATACTTCAATAAATATCCATGAAAATAAAAGAAAGAATATATAGTTCATGAGTGGTTTTCTTCATTACATCGTTATATCACATCTTAAACTATTCATTTTATGTGACCAACTTTCAGGAAAGTAATGCAAGTCATAAAATAATTGGTTTTCTAGAAAGGTTAAATTTTAGATTTGTAGACTTTGATGCATGACATAAAAAGATGTGGGGTCATAGAAGAACATTTCCATATACTTGACAAAGTGAGATAATATGTAAAATGAAAACAAATTGATTTTTTAATTAAAAATACATTATTTTCACTTGTTGATATAATTGTTAGTCCTGCAATTAATATTTCTGGAGGAAGAAAATATAGTTGTCATTTCTTTAATCTTCTGTTCTGCAACAACATGAAGAGCTATTATTTTTTTTAATTAATTTATACTCTCTTCATTTTATCCAGTTTCCAAAGATAGCTTTCCCTGTTATTTATCCCTATTTTGATAAAGACATAAATAACAATAAACAGTTATATAGAGAATTCTTCTGATTTATTCCAATGTTCTTCTGACATCAGAGATAAGCCTTACTACCCAAACTTAGAATCTCAGTTGTCCTAGGTCACATCTTGTCAAGAAGTTAAAAGATGCTTCCCCCCCTAAAAAAAAGTTAAAAGACCTCTTTATTTCTCCACAAAATTGTTCTATTTGTAGATGCTTCTTCAGCAACATTTGCTTTTATTTGAGAAAACTCAAATTCTGTACTCTCGACCAAAAAAGTAGGTATCTAATAACTGTATTCAATGAATGGGTTTACATAAATTTGCAGATTAGATATAATCAATGTGATAAGTGCTTCATAACTAAAAACAGTCTTCGTCTAAAATAATCAGCCTAGCTCTTTTGTTCATGCACCATGAAAACAATCTGGCATCTCCATATTTTTCAACTATCAGAGTCATTGAAAAATAAATATGAGAATCAGTGCAATGGATAGTTAGCCAACCACAGGAGATCCATATTTTCAGTCATAAATCTGGCAAAACTATAACTAGAATTCTGATCGCTTTGCCCTTACTATAGGCCTTTCTTCTCAACTTTTCTCCTCTTATCCACTCTGAAATGATACCATTTTGGGATCAGTTCCCAAATTAACCTCCTAGAACTAATCCATGGAAAAACTGCCAATGATAATGTCATATGTCATAATGGCTCCACCTGGTGCTCCATATGTAAACTACCATATTGTTCAACCAGGACCGTTTGGAGCATTCACTTGTGTGCAAACATTAAGCTAACTGGATGATTAGCTTTGGCTTTAGAAATGAATAATTTCTGGCAATATTGAAAGGTAAAGAAATTTATGTTTGAACCCATAGGAAAAATAATGTTCAGCGAGGACAGATAAAATGATAATTATGTTATATTCAGTTTTGCAAAATTGAATAAATTAACATTTTTATCTCTAAAGAACAGGAATAAAATTCTAAATATTGCTCTGAATTATTTATCTAGTGATTTCAATTTATGAAAACATTTATGTATCATAGTTTTTTAAAAATAGTGGTAATCCTTATGTTTAAGCAGACATATAGAAAAAGGGAAGGGAAAGAATGAAGAATGAAGAAGAAGGGATACAGAAAAAGAAAGGATACAGAGTCATGGAGCATAAAGAAGGCTTAAGCACAGTCTTGTAAAAAAGAAAAGCAAAAGTAAATAAAGCTTAGACTTAAAATTTCTATTGCTATATCATAATCTACCACCTATAATGGTTATCATACCAAATGGCTCCTATAAGTCTTGAGTGCCCATAAAGATCTTTCCATCTTTTCTTCAGGGCATGAGAAATACATACATACATACATATATACATATATATATGTATAAATGTATGTATGTATGTATGCATATATGTGTGTGTATTGGGAGGGGGACACCAAAGACTACAATGAAGAGGTAGAAGAGCTAACATTAGGTCCATATGTTTTTCTTTTTCTTTTTTTTTTTTTGCTGAGGCAATTGGGTTTAAGTGACTTGCCCAGGATCACACAGCTAGGGAATGCTAAGTGTCTGAGATAAGATTTGAACTCAGGTCTTCCTGACTTCAGGGCTGGTGCTCTATCCACTGTGCCACCTAGCTGCCCCCCCATATGTTTTTTCAAAGGATTGCTTAAGGGCTCATATTTTAAATTTGCACAATTTAAAAGTCACAAGATGTATTTTATCTTTAGTTAGAATGGTGGATGGCATATACGATATAATTACCAAAAAATTTTCATTACTTCCCATTGCACCAAGAATAATACATAATGATAGTAATAGATATTGATCATGAAATTATAAATGTACAATTAGAAGGCACTTTGGAGTTGGTCATTAGACTAATTTCTTCATTTTACAGATTTGGAAAGGTTAACAATAGTTAAATGATTTAATCACAGTTTCAGAGATAACAATAGCAAAATCAGTATTCCAATTCTTCTGATTTCATTTTCAGTGGTATTTCCTTTATAAGTATTAAATATTTACTTTAAAAAGTCTTATCTACTACTGACCTTAAGGAGTGTGTGTATTATGTTTATATGTATGACTTCCATTGATCTCATATGGGAAATTGTGCCTTTGATGTTGGAAAGGACAAAGAGATTTCATATCTTTATACCACTGTGATGCACATCCCATCTTATGGATATGTCCCATATGGGCTTACTATAACTTGAATAGTTAGTATGCCACTGTTGTAAAATGATAAGCAGCATTCTCTGATGGGAATCAGGATCTTGATTTACATCTTAAGTTTGAGTAAGAAACTACTTTTATTCTTTGGTTCTCTCACCAAAAAATGTAAGAGACACCATACCTGATCTTTTTCTGAGTTTGATAAAGGATGGCTCAAAATTTTCTAGGTATTATTACTGCTTTCCATAATTTGTTATAGATGTATTAAAGTATTCATACACCTTAATTAATTAATACCAATTTTCCAATGAGATAAACAATGAAACAAAAATTTTCCATTTCTTGAGGAAAGTCTAATGAGAATTAATAATTGGTGCACTTTCTATAAATAACAATAAATTCTAGTCTTTGTCTTTTTGGAAAGAGCTTTAGATGAAGGTGATATTGTATTCCATGAAGCTGGCATCAGAAATGAATATTATATTTCTCAAAGAAAAGATTGGTGAACATAAATTTTACCATTTAGAGTCTAGCTATAGGTTTTTCTATTTAAGTTAGTAGAGCTCATAGAAACCTTCCATATTAGGAAGAAATCTATTTTGGGTCGACCAGGAAATAGTATTCATGGTATTATAATTGTGATTGTAATTTATGCATTGTGGATAGTTAGTTCCTGTGATTTTTTTTTACTCAGTTCTTTTTCCATAAATATTTAACATTTCCCCCTTCTAACACCAAGGGAATATAATGCACAGGATAAATTTATGAGCAGAGTTTGAAGGTACATGTTCACCTCTAAAATACTGAGAAAATTTAAAAAATTAAGTTCTAAAACATGAACAACAATTTGGCACATACAAGGTGAACACAGTTATATTAGTAGTCAATATTAGCCATCAAAAATAATTTGCTTTACATGAATTAACTAGAGAATTACTAAATGAATGGAAAAGGAAATCAACTTTAACATCTTGATATTTTACTTTCCATGACATATGGAGAGCTTTAGATTTCAACTCAAGAGTTGAAAATAGCCCAGACTCAAGATTTCCCTCTTCTGGGTTTTAAAAGACAGGTTAAAATACAAGATAAAATTCATGCACCTGTTGAAGCTTTAAAAAAAAAATGTTACCCCTAGGAGAGAGGCAGAATAGCCTTCTGATTTATTTTAGTATTTTATTTTATGTGATTTCATAAGGCAGAAGAACTCTGCTCCTTGTTTGCCTCAGTTTCCTTATCTGTCCAATGTGCTAAAAAAAAAAAAGAAAGAAAGAAAAAAAGAAAAGAAAAGAAAAGAAAATTACTCCTGTAGTTTTGCCAAACTCTCCCATTTCATCCAGGACCATCTTCAGTCATCTTGATTTAACATCTTGCTACTGGGCTTAGATGGCTCTGAGGCAGGTGACCTTGCTCTCCCTCACTTAAATCCAATTCACTTGCATGTCAGGGCATTACCTGCCTGATGTCATGGTTCTCTTCAAGAATGAAGAACAAACAATAACAACAACAGAACTTTGCTCAACTAAGCCATAGGCAGTATTTAGCGTTCCTTTTACTATTCAATTTAAAAAGAAGGGCTGAAAATAAGAATCATTTGCTGAAAATTGTAAAGGAAGTATGTAGCTGTTACTTGGTTTTTGTACCCTAGCTCTTTCTCTTGACTAAATGTGGTAGCATTTCCATGTAATTACTAAAATACTCAGATAAAGAATCTGGTTTGCTCCCAAACAGAAAAGTTTCCACAATTGTAACTGACACACACTGTGTGAGGCAATTCTTACAAAGTAAAACTCTTTCATGTTCATGATCTGAACATTCTTAGTTTTTAAAAGCAACTTATCACCACAGTAGGAATACATTTTAAAAGCCAACTTGTTCTTAGGGATCATGGAACCTCTCAGCTTGAATAATAGTGCTTAGATGTCCTATCCCCTTGATACAATCTAGTTTTTTAAATCATTTTTGAGCCACACATGATTATTTATAATTATTTTCACTCATACTAACCTTATTAACACTGTTAAAGAAATCATTTGCCTCGTGTAATAAGTTCTTCCTTTCTTCCATGAGTTGAGCAAACTCTTCTTGAAGCTGGTTCAACTTCTGATTTGAAAGCTGGAGGTGTTCTTTCTCCACATAGTCTTCTGTCAGCAGAATCCTGAGTGCTTCACTTTTCAGTTTGTCAATAGTGGAATTCCACTCCTAAAAGAGACCACTTCAATTTAGTTGGTTCTATACAGTCGGATCTTAATTGGCTTTAAAATTTAAAAATTAAGAAGGTATTAGCTATATTTGTCAGTCAACTACTTTATCTATTAGAATATCCAAAGGCCTAATAATATAGTATTTAATGACATGTGACATATCTATCACCTTCATCTTTCTATTGAAAGGATGGAGGTATAAAAAAACAGCATCAGTTCTCTGGGACCAATATTTATCTTTACAAATGGAATATAGCTATCTCTGTGTCTTGTTTCCTTTTGTATTATGTAGTATTAAGAAAAAGAAAAAAAAGAGAGAAGAAAGAAGGAAAGAGAAAAGAATGGGATCTATAAGGCTTAGCTGGGTGAAGCTATTGAAGAATCAAAGATCTTATACTTGCCTTCCTTCTACCACCTCCACCTTCCCACATATTCAAAAATACATTGATATACATTTTGATTTGTATCATGGCCAAATCCCTCTTTTAATGTAAAGAAAAAAGAAAATAGATACCCATCTTTCTCTCCAAATTCAGTTTCATTGCCAATATAGAAAAATAAGGAAAACATCACATAGCTTGTTGCTGCTACTTCAGCTTTGCCAATACTTGAAACTAAAAATTGAGGTTTGTTTTTCACCACAAAATTAATAGCTACTATTATGCAGTACTCCCTCCCTTCTGGTCTTAAATCGCCTTTCACTCAACTCTCATGGAATAAAAATATTCTAGAGAAGAAAAGAGTCTTTTTTTAAATTTCTCTTCATATTTGGACGCAAAATAATAAATAATAATAATAATAGGTAAAGAAAAAAAGATAAAACTTTTGTAGTATACCAAACATGTTAAAATTCAGTCTATTTAAAAGAAAATCCAAGTTGCTCTCAAAAGCAGAGATGTCAGATCTAGTATAATAAAACTATGATTATCTGTAAGACAATGGCTCTGATAGTAGGGCTTTGGGAAAAGGAAGTGGAATAGCAAGGAGCACTTTTTTTCCAGGGTAGATTAAGGGATAGCCACAGTTCATTTGTCAAAAGACTGAAAATTAAGACCCAAATTCAGTTTGATTTTATTGCAGCCTCTTTCAAATTTCATGTCTTCTCAGTAACAATAGAATTTTATTACAATACCAAGCATAGTCTGCTATTATCATTCATTCATTCCACAAGAACTCAGCATTGGAGAGACTGTGAAACGTGTGTCAACATTCTATAATTGATACCAGATATCTAACCACACTGAAGAGAAAGCTCTTTGATTCACTCCAGAAATCTTGAGAAAGATCCATCACCTTCATCTATTCCCTTTTGGATTCATTCTCTTCATTTAGTGACTTTCATACTCTTGAAATCTAGTATAAGAGGAAGCACCATAGGAGCTTCTCCCCTCTGAAGGATGTGTGCCCCCCTCCAAGAACAGAACATTCATCTTTTCATTTGTTCTTTTGTATTCTGTAAGTCTCAAAACTTAGTAAGTTCTATAGGTTGTCATGAAGGAGGTACCAGAACCCCACAATTCCAGAACTCAGTTTCCAGAATGGGCATTGCAGCAAGCCCAGCATCAGTGTTCTGAGAAGCAAAGGGTAGACTTGTGGACCTAGTCCAGAAGAAGGTGAGACCAGAATTCATCTAGCAGACATACTACATTAAGAAACGAACTTGGTGGAACTCATGATATCTAGAAACTGAGCTAAGTTTTGAATCTACTGTTTCTGAGACTACTATCCCAGAGACTGAGTTAGCAGAGGGGAAACTCCTTCCTTCCCTACTTCCCTACTACCTTCTCTCCTTTCCTCCCTTCTTTCTTTCCCTTTCTCCTTCCTTCCTTTCTTTTCTTTACAAATATTATGTCATAACTTTATTTTCTTATGCTTCTACTTTTTCTACTTCTGCTGCTGCTTCTACTCCTGCTCCTGCTGCCCTCATGCCACAATTAAATGAGCATCAGGTTTTGGCTTTTAAAAAATCTAAGTAGTGTACAGTGATGCTTTAGACTATAACATATGTTTATGCATGTTTGTAGACATTTACATACACAAGTGTGTGTATGCTTATATATGTATGTATATTAGTATTTGTATTTTCACTGCTAGCATAATGTTAGGTACTTGTGAAATGAATGAATGATAGTTTTGTTATACTAGATCTGACATGTCACCTCCATGTGGAAAGACTTCAGTAATCAAGCAAGATGACAGACCTTGCACAATCTCTAGATTCTTGTTACACTGAGATGAAAATAGATCTATTTAGCATTTGGGGGGAGAGAGGGCAATATTTTCAGGAAATTATTTTTAAGAGAGAATTACAGGAAATGTTTGATAGTTCCCTATATCTATTTGACAGTATATTTCCCTAGGTATTTTTATGTGGAAAGCTTTTAAAAATAATAATAATAAAGTCTTCAAGAAACACCTGAATTTAATGCATTCTTAAAGTGGGGAAAAATAGTTGTCACTGTGGTCAAGGCTACAAAAACCCAATGAAAAAATATCTTGGTTTCTTTTCCCTAAGCTGCTCCCTGCCTGCTAAGTGTTAAATCTCTAAGAGTCTCAATCACTTAGCAATAAAATATTTCTCATGTGTGCCGCCACCAGAAGCAACTCAAAGCCTGCTATTACCTTGACTTTTCAATTCGACAAAGATACGTGAATATCTCTGACCCGTTAAAGACACACCGGCACTCTATGTACTTGTACTCAGTGGGTCTCCACAGGTCATGCCATTATTCTCATTCTTTTCTCACAGTAGTGGCCCTTTTTAACTGTGCCTTTCAGTGTTCCATTTACTGGGGAAATTGAGCTTCTCCTGGATCCCTTGATTGAAAGGGTATTTTTAAGAGGATTAGTGCTGATAGACAAGAAAGCAAAAATGATTTTCTTAAGAGGGAAAAGTCCTAGGTTAGCTCTTCAAGTGAAACTTTATCTTGGCAGAAAAAAAAATATCCAACTTTCTTTCATTTCCCTTTTCTTTCTTTTTTCCTCCCATCCTTCTTTCCTTTTCTTCCTTTCTTTTTTTCTCCCACCCATCTTTTTCTTTTCTTTCATCTTTCCCTTCTCTTCCTTCCTTCTTTCCTTTCTTTTCCTCTTTCTTCCTTCTTTCCTTTTTTACCCTCTTTCTTTCCTTCCTTCCTTCTTTCTTTTTTTCTTCCTTCCTTCATTTCTTTCTTTCTTTTTTCTTTCTTCTGTGTACCAGGAACTGTGCTAAGAAATTACAAATATTATATCATAGTTTTAAAGCAGGCTAGGCTACCATGTGAAAAATGAAAAATTTCCATGTCAAACCTGACTTTAGAAATTGAAAACATGTGTTTTTTTTCTTACCACATACACAAAGAATGGTTATGGATTATAGTAAAAAGAATTCTTTATCTGGAGTCAGAAGACTTGAGTTCAAATCACAGCTAGGTCACTTAACACCTATATGACCTTGGGCACATAGTAGTAGTGGTGGCGTTGGTAGTTACTATTATTAGTAGTAATAACAGTAACTAGAATTCATATAATGCTTTAAGTTTAGCAAAGTGTTTCACAAACATTATTTTATTTTATCCTCAACCCTCAGAGGTGGATATTAATTCTTTTTTCCCCTGAGGCAATTGGGGTTAAGTGACTTGCCTAGGGTCACACAGCTAGGAATTGTTAAGTATCTGAGCCAGATTGGAACTCAGGTCCTCCTGACTTCAGGGCTGGTGCTCTATCCACTGCACCATCTAGCTGTCCCAGGTATTAATTCTTAAAGTGGGGGAAAATTGTTGTCACTGTGATCAAAGCCACAAAAATCCAATGGAAAAAAAAATTTTTGCTTCCTTTTCCCTAAGCTGTTCCCTGCCTGCTAAGTATGAAATCTCTATTATTATGCCCATTTTATGAATGAGGAAACTGAGGCAGGCAGAGACTATAAAACTTGTCCAAAGTCTCAAAACTAGACTAAGGATGGATTTGAACTCCTCACTCCAGCACTCTATCCACTTTATTATCTAGCTAGCTCACTTATTCTTTTTAAGATATCACTTTCCTCATTTGTGAAATGGGGGTAGGATAGGCTAAGATGACTCCTAAGGTTCTTTTCATCTCTAACTCTATAATCCTATATTCTTAGGATTCTATGATGAGACTGAGAAAAGATATCAGGGTGTGTGTGTGTGTGTGTGTGTGTGTGTGTGTGTGTGTGTGTGTGTGATACTGCCAAGAGTTTAGACTGTAGAAATAGTTCTGTCTTCTTGGTAGATTGAACTATGAAGCAGTAGCCTATGTAGTCACTGACAGTTCATAAAGCACAATTAATCTGGAGTGAGCTCTCATTAGCTATAGCTCATCTCTTCCTCAATCTTTAAGCATTCAGTGCTGCCCAAATCCAAATGAAGGAGAATTAACTCACTGGCACTAAATTTGCAGAACTCAACATGGAAACATTTTTATTTTTAACTGGCAATTCTAATCAGAATATGGTACATAATTAAGTAAAACATGTTTATATCTGGCTTTTTAAAATGAAAAAAAAATGAGAGGGAAAGGTGGTATAGTGGTTGGATAACTAATCTTGGATAGTTCAAAGTAGTCACAAAGTCCAGAAAACTTGGGTTCAAGTCTTAACACATACTATCTATATGTTTCTTGGAAATCACTTAATCTCTAAGGGTTGCAGGCCCTGAATCTATAGATTTGCATTAGTAGGAGTTTTCTCACCAAGATTATCCTTTAACAATGGAATCATGGATATAATACAAAAGATGATAATAATAAACATATGCTTGAGCTTTTAGAGGACAAAAAAATAGATGCCTTGAGAAATGGATAATCTCCCTTTATCTGTAGCACAAATATCTCCAAGTAAGTTTTGGACATGCTCCCTGTCAGCATTCCTGCTCTCTCCTGATCTATAAAGTGACATCCCAGGCAGATAATTAAGTTTCATCCATTCTGGATAAGTGAATAATATAATACCTCTAACCCATTCAAGGCTGCTAGGCATTCTAGCAAGGGCATTGCAGCAAAAGCCAGAGGAATTGTGGTCTTAGGATGTGCCTACTTGTCAACTAAAAAAATCACAGGATTATGGATTTACAACAGGAAGGGACTCCTGAGATTAATCTTATCTCCTCATTTTGCAAATGAGGAAACTGAAACCTAGGCATTTGAAAAGACTTTTCTATCATCACATAAGTAGTAAGGGTCAGAAGTAATCAATAGTCAATAAACATTTATTCAGTCTACTGTGTTCCAGTACTCTGCTAAGTGCTGAGAAATACAAATGAATAAAAGAGATTCTTCCTACTCTGAAGGAGGTTGCAGTCTAATGGGAGAAAACACTACACCAAAGGAAAAAATGTAGGAGAGATAACCAATTGGAGTGAGGGGAAGGTAGAAAAGTTAGAAAAGTCCCAAAGTAGTGCAGCCAGGTGAGAAAGAAGGTGTCTATTAAATGGAGGTTGTGGAGTTCATGGTTCTGTCTTTCATTCAGAGAGTCAGAGGGTAGTGATGAGGTATTAGCACAAAGGTTAATTCAATCTTGCAGGTTAATGGAGTTTCCCAATGATGAGTTTCCTGAAGAATGGCGGAGAGGTCAGAGAAGTCCCAAAGTAGTACAACCAGAAGATTCAAACCTAGGTTCTCCAGAGAAAAAAAATCTCTTTCCATTGTGTCACATTGGTTAAAATAAATAAATAAATAAATAAAAAGCTATTTGATGTTGGGAAAATCACTTAATCATCCTTGATTTCTCAATTGTAAAATGGTTAAGAGTCCCTATCCTAAAGCAATCCCTATTCTATATGTCTCCTTCAATTCTAAAGCAGAATGTAGTACTTCCCCCTGTTAATAAGTAAAAAAAAAAAAAAAAAAAAAAAAAAGACAAATTATACCAGAAAAAAAAGAAAAGGACAAAGATGGGAAAGGAATAGAAAGGGAAAGAAAATAAATGAAACACCCCTTAATATTTACCCTCATGATTCACTTTGTACAACTTTTGGCCACAGAGTGGAGCCAATAGTGTAAATAAACATTACTCAGTAGCACAGAGGCAACTAGAATTATGGCTACCGAAAAATAAACCATTCCTGATTTTGCTCAAAAAACAGCAAAATTTCAATCATGGAGCCTGGAGATGAAATGATTTTTCTCTTCCTTCTGTGATTCAATAGTGAGGTTTCAATCTACTCCTCAGCTGAACAAATCAAAAGGTATCATTTAGGACCCAAAGTTTCATTATAAGCTTTCACATTTTCAAAAAAGATCCAAAGTGAAAGGTTTTCAGTGGCTTAGAGTATAACACTTCTTTCCATCCATGGGAACTTTAAATGAATGCTTTAAAAGACATCTTTCAGCAAAATTGCTTTTTTTGTTATTGTTGTTGTTGCTACTGTGATGCCTCAGCAGTTTTTGTTTTCTTTTCCCTTTTTCCCCTCTTGGTCATATTTTCTATTGGTCTATTGAGAAAAAAAAAATCCTAAAGTTCAGGGCTATAGGATTCTGTTGGAAGATTTGGGGTTTTGTTTGTTTTAGGATTTTTCCAAATATTTCTCCAAGCTGAAGCTTTTTCCACATTAAAATGGAAAAAAATGAAACCCTGATTATTTCCATAGGGGTATAAAGTAAATCCTGTGAAAATACTAAAAGGAATTCAAATAACATTTTCTGAAGAAAGAGGAGACTGTGAGGGTCTACATGATTGCAAGAAAACTGTATTGTGCTGAAAAGAGTAAGACAGATTCCCTGCAGTCCTTCTCTATGATTGAACTATTGGTAGGGAACCAGAAACAGCATTCTGAATTAAGGGTATCCTTGATGAATTGGACTAAAATCTTTTTTCCATATCTAATTTACCCACAGTATATAGACATAATCTTGATCCCAGTCAACAAAGGACACAATGATTTTCTCTATTCTTATCAAACAGGAGAAATACCAAAGGATTAGTGAGTTAAATATTCTAACTAAAAAGATTATGTGATTTTAGGACCAATCATTCAGAAAGATTGTAGAATCTTGAAGCATTTTAAAATGCAGTAGAAAACAATTTTCCTAGGGTAATCCAATAATTATGGAAAATAAGAGGAAGACCATATGTCTTCTTAAGGTGAATTAAAATCAACATTCCATAATTAATCATGAAATCACAGATTTAAAACCAAAAGGAATCTTGGAGGTCATCCTTCGCATTTTACAGCTAGGGAAATTGAGGCCCCAGAAGATTATGAAACTTCCTTAACATTATGAAATTTATAGTAGTCCTGAAATTAGACCCAAACCCTATGACTCCAAATATAAATCATTAAATAATTAGTAGGGTAGTCTGGAATAAGAAAATTGCCATCAAAATACTATTTAGAATTTTCTAATGGAGAAAATTAATTAAAATTAGAAAATTAAGGTTTAATTGACTTGCCTCTTTTTGTAACATGACAATGCATATCACAAAGCTCTTGAATTAAATTCATGATTAGCAACTACAAAAATCATTTCATCTTTATCTGTGTTACAGTATAGATAGAAAAGACCATTAAAATGATTTTTACATGTAGTTTTACAATTGGGATAGCCATGAAAAGTTTCAGCATTAATACAAATTATATGGAGACAGTATCTAATGAATGACTTGTTGAATGGTAAAATGGCCAACTAACTGGCTTTGTACAAATGGTGTTAATATGCTACAGATAAAAGATGTAGTATTAGCTAGGGAGAGAATAAATGTATTATAAATGATGGACAAAGCCATCCTTTAACTTGTTTAAAATGGTTAAGACCTTTTTGTAGTGGCAAGGAACTGGAAACTGAATGGATGCCCATCAGTTGGATAATGGCTGAATAAGTTATGGTATATGAATGTTATGGAACATTATTGTTCTGTAAGAAATGATCAGCAGGATGATTTCAGAAAGGCCTGGAGAGACTTAGATGAATTGATGCTGAGTGAAGTGAGTAGAACCTAGAGAATATTGTATACAGCAACAAGATTTTGTCATGATCAACTGTGATAGACTTGATTCTTTTCAAAAGCCAATTCCAATGGACTTGTAATGGAGAGAGCCATCTGCATCCAGAAAGAGGACTGTGGGGACTGACTGTGGATCACAACATCGCTTTTTCATCTTTTTTGTTGTTTGCTTGGTACCAATTGTCACTCACTTTTCCATTCTCTCCTATAATTTCCAATATAAACAAGTGCTACTTTCTTCAAAAAACAAACAAACAAACAAACAACAATAGTCTGATCACAAATACAAGAACTATCTTTTATATAAGACTTTTCTTTCTTATATAGTTTCTTCACATTTCTGTGGTTTTCCCATATTTCTTTTGTGAGCTTTATTATTATGATAGTTACTTCTGTTGTTTAATTTTTCAGTCTGTCTCTTCATGACTATATCCAAGTTTTCTTTACAAAGTATGTGAAGCCTTCCTTTATCTTCCAAATTAGGAGTGGTCTGGCTTGAGAAGGAAGGAAGGAAAAAGGGAAGGAAAAAGAAAGGAGAAGAAAGAAGGAAGAAGTAAAAGGAAGGAAGAAAGAAGGAAAGAAAGGGAAGGAAGGAGAGAGTGACAGAAAGAGATATATAGAGATTTATCTGTATATGGGTTCTATCCCATGAATGAACATAAAAATACAAATATGTGTGTATATATATTATTATTATTACATTCTGTGGTGAACTATAAGCTCCTTGAATACAGGAACTGTTTGATTTTAGTCTGTGTGTCCTCAGCCCTGGCATGTAGTATCTAGTAGATACTTAATAAATTCTTGGTGATAGAATGATTGATCCTCATAGATCCCAGAAGGCAGTCAGACTGATAGAGAATAGATAGATAAACATACACATATGCATATGTACTTATATATATGCAAAATATGTTAAAATAAATACAATAACTGTGAGGGGAAGCTAGAGAATTAGGAAATAATCTAAAACATAAGCTAGCAAAGAGACAAATAATTCTTTTCTAATGAAATGTTTAAAAATGTAGAATTATTCATGATGTACATACTTGGGGACTCTCATTACCCTTGTAATTAACCCTCAAAAGTCAGAACTTCTCAGAGCTCTGTGACGTTTACCTCCCATTACTCCTCTTAATGGCAGACAAAAATGACTCAAACAGAGCTCTCTGAAATTTTTTACACATTCAACCCATTCAGTTTTTAGAAGTAGCTTAAATGTGGTCCCTATTGGCAGCAGTTAAATAGTAGTAACAGAGAAGTGCTCAGCAGCACCTGTCGTCATTAATCCTCAGTGTGGGGGAAGCAAGTGGATTCACATATGATGTAGAGAGTATAGATATATAGTCTTTATTCACCGATAACAGAACAGCTTCATATACTGTTATTACCAGTGGTAATTCCCACAAAAAAGAACAAAATCTAAGTATCACTGAGTGTTGTCTTTAAGCCTCCTTTAGGAGCAAATGTCATAACCCTCCCCCTCTGGAATTAAACAAGACAAAGAACATCTTCCAGACTCTCTCTAAATTAGAAAGACTAATTTTTATATGACCAATGTCCCACTCCTGCCCAGCCTTGACACTAAGTGCCATTGAAAAATAAACAAACAAAAAACCTTAGAACTTTCATAGTTCAGTAAAAGGTGAAAAAAAATATGAAAATCATAAGAAGCTTAAGGCTCCACTGGCAGTCTTCCAGACAGGGCTGGCTTTCTCCCAAAATATCTTCTTCCATATTACCTGAACTTTTTTCTCTTCATTCTGTTACACTGCCTAAAATTCCAGGAGATATGCTTGTTGAGCCTATGTCCACCTGATAAAATCTTTTAAAAACTTAGGGTTCTCTTCATATGTATTAGATAAGGCATTAGAGTGCAAATTTCATGAATTAAGGCTCTGTAACAGCAAATTCTGTCAACTTACTGATAGTAAGACCATGAATGAGCAGGACATCAAAGACTATCTAGTCTAATACCATCATTTTACAAATGGGAAAACTGAGGTCCAGGAAAGTTATGACTTACCCCAGAACACACACATAGAAAGAATTAGAAGGGAGATTTGAACTCATGTGTTTTGTGTCCTGACCCAGTAGTGCAGCCACATCCAAATAAAACATATTAGTATTCCTTAGTTTTGATAATTAAGGGACACTTTCAGAAGTCCAACAGCTATTCCCCTTATTCAGCCATGTGAAGATATATATAATTCTGCATCTCCAGGGGTCAGGCTTACTTTAGAAACTAACTCGTGTACTAGAAATAACTTGTATCTAACTTCCTTCTGACATAGCAAAAATCTTTTCACTGTGTTAATACTTGTAGTTCAGAGGATATGGAGATGCAGGTAAATTCAATCAAGTTCACTCTGCAACAAATCAATCATTCTAATTAAAGCTGGAAGTAATAGAGCAAGGCACTTAAAAGGTCATCAAGTGAAAATTATAGATTATTTAGGAAAACCTCATTTTATAGATGACAAAAGAAAGCATGTGGAGCAGGAAAAATTGCCTAAGGTTCCTTTTGCTAGTTAGAAAATTGCCCATCTTAATCAATTGATAGATCTTCAATTAGCAAGAACTTGCCATAGCACTGTGCCAACTACTAAAGATACAAAGAAAAAGTGGAATAGTCCCTGCCCTTAAGGAGCTTAAATTCTAACCAAGTACATTTTAAAAATGTATACACTATTAATATAAAATGAATATCAGGTGGTTTTATGGAGCAACTACTGGAACTAGGGAAGACTGAATATAGAAGATGGCACTTGAGCTAAGTTTTGAAGGAAACCAAAGATTCCAAAATATGAGGAAGGACTAGTGTCTGCAAAGACTGATTGTCCCCCATGCATTATAGGCATGGGGGACAATCAGTGCAAAAATATCCAGAAGGGAGATGGGGCATCATGTATAAGAATGGCCTGTTGTATATTGTCCACTGTCATAGTCAAGTTTCAGCTTAAACTTGGGTCTTTTAACTGCACCATCCATTTTCTGACTTTTTCTTATACAATTCCCCCCAACATAGGATTGGGTTGTCAAGCAATAGGATTCTAATGGCACTTTAACTCCAGTGATATAAAGCATATACTTTCACAGAAAAATTTTCATTCCACTTTGTTCAAGATCCAAAATGTCAGGGCAGCAAGGTGGTATAGTGGATAACACTAGTTCTAGAGTCAGAAAGACCTGAGTTCAAATACTAGCTGTATGACCCTGAGCAAATCACTTAACCCTGATTGCCTCCAAAAAACAAACACACAAAACACCATCCAAAATCCCCTATAATGTCATCAAATTTCTAAACCCATCAACTTAAGAAATAATTGACACGTGTACAATTGTAAGCATTTCAGAAAATCTAAATTTGAATGTAACTCTAAATGTGTGAAGGAAGTTTTCTGATCTTTAAATTAGAGTTAGTTAGGTCCAGATTACAGTTATCAACAAGTAAATTCCACCATTTTGCCTATTCTTTCAATGCTAGAGAAAATTCAATTATTATTTATATATATTTTGCCTATAACTAATGAGATTGTTTCTAATTTATGTGCTATAAAAAGTGGCATTTCCTTTTAATTGGAAAGTCTATTATAGGAACAGACAAGTAAAAACAAATTGTTAATAAAAATGTAAACAGAAGAATTGAGGAGTGCTAATACAGATGTCATTATTGTTTGGAGACTCACTTAATGTTTTCCTTGAGACATTTCAGATTCAGTCCTTACTTTATTTTTAAATTAGAGAAGACATAAATAAGAAACAGGTTTCATTTATGCTTTCCTTTCTAGTAACCATCACAGATGATGTGAGCTATATTTGCTAAAGCAAACCTTTCATGGTAATTTTTCACATTTCTCACATACCTTTAGGAAAAGAATTTTGGAGCCAAATGCAAGTTCAAATGTGAGGAGACTTCTAAAGACTATTGTCTTGCAAAGCTTTTTAAAAGTTGGCTATCCATCTGGTTATATGTGAAAGCCATGTTCCTGGCAAAGCTTCCAAATATGGTAGTACTTTTAACATTATCTCCAAAAAATAAAAAATAAAAATAAGGTTCATAGAAATCATTTTTGCATATGGGAAATTTCACAAAAATCAAGAGGTCCTCTTTTCTGGGAATTTTTCCTCAGTTACAGAGAGATGAAAAAAGGATTTCAAAATCATCTCAGAACAGATAAAAATTAATCCAATGTAGGACCAATTCTCTTTAATAATGGCTGCTCCTTGAAATCTAATTAACTCAGGCAAATCCTCCAACTTCCTTCTGACACTTCAGAGGGGCAGATTCTGTTCGCCCATAGATTTTCCCTGTGTTATTGCCTTAGACTCTGACCCAAAGTGAGACAAGTTTCAGGCTACCTAATAAATGCATCTAAGTCTCTCAAACTAATCCTTTATCAGATTCCTGTTACAAATCACATAGTAATAGTAAGAAAGGTTCCATATGCACCAAAGTATTCATAGCAGTGTCTTTTGTGGTAAAAACTGGAAACAGTGAGAGCTCACTGATTGATTGGGGCCTGATTACACAAATTATGGAATATAATGAAATGATAATGAAATGACATCGTGTGGGATAAAGCAAGTAGGAGATAGAGCATTGACGTGGAATTAGAAAATCTTACGTGAAATACCACCTCAGACCCTCTGTGACCCTGGACAAGTTCGTTAACCTCTCATAGCTTCAGCTTCCTCAACTGTAAAATGAGTTAAAACTGAGGACCTGTAAAGTCCTTTTAGGATCTAATTCTATAATCTTATGATTTGTATGAACTGGTGCAGAGGAGAGAAAGCAGAAGGAGAAAAATTTATAATAATGGAAATGAAGAGAATAGCATTCAGATAAAATACAATAACTAATGTTAGCCCTAGATGACTGATTTTAGAGCACATTTCCTTCCTCTCTGTTAAGAAATGGCAAACTTTAAGTGTAAAATGTTACATGTTTTATCAGTCTTAATTGTTAAACAAAATGATTTTGATATTTGTTGTTCATGAATAATATGGAAATATGTTTAAAATGATTGTATATGTATACCTTTATCAGATTGCTGTTTTGGGGAGAGGGAAGAGGGAAAAATTTGGAACTCAGAATCTTACAAAAATGAATGTTAAAAACTATCTTTACGTGTCAATGAAAAAAATGCTATTAAAATAACAATATTTGTCATATTTGTTTATTTAAGGAAAAGTGTTTATGGGAAGGATATTATCATGTTAAAACAAAACACATCAGTAGTAGATGCATGTAATTATACATATAATTAGAGAAGAATTTTGAATTCTCAGCAGATTTGTAAGGGAGAGGGTCCCTCCTTAGCTCCAGATTATTCCTTAATGTTGGTTGCTATAAATTTACCTTGACTTTGCCCTACCTTGGGCAGAAGATGGTACTAATGAATAGGACTAGGTCAGCTGTGCTATAAGGAAGATTACTTCCAGTCTGTCCATGTACCTGTGCCCTTGTATTCCTAGGGTGTCTCAACTGCTCCAGCCTAGGTCATTGACAATCACTAATTTCTGGGTATAGATTTCTCAAAGAACATTTAGGATATTTAAAATATTCTCATTTGTCAGTATTTTTACAGCAAAATTACTTCTGTTATTAGTTCTAAGTCACTAACAAATATCACTTCCAAGAAAGTATTTACATTTTTAAAAGATAAAGGACCAGATAAATTAAGTAATGATCCCTGATCATCTAGCAAACGAGTGACAGATCTAGGGGGGGAAACCCAGGTGTCTCAAAGTAATATAAAAATAAATCAAAGGACTGGGATAAAAACCCATCAATGTTCTTTTACCCTTTAGCCACAAAGGTAGGACCAGTTGTAAATCTATGAAATCAGGCCAACTCTCTTCCAGAGCTCAAAGTTCTGTTTCTAGGTCCAGGGAAATACTATTTGATGCAGTGATTTCGTGCTTGGTCTCATACTTTCCCAGCATGCTTCAAGAATTCTGATCTCTCTATCACACTGAAAAAATGGATTTGTGGCAGTAGCTTATTAATGCTAATCCTCTAATCAATCAATTCGTAAGCTACTTCTATTAACTTACATGTGTATATGGTTGTGTGTGTGTGTGTTTCTTAACTCTTTACTTTTAACAGCTGTATATATTAATACATGTTCACCTTAACCTATCCCCAGGGTCTATTTTCTGGAGTCTTTTGAAAACTATTGTTTGCTAATAAAAATCACATTCTTTGGAAGAACTTGGACCTGCATTCACAAATCCAATTTATGAAATCACTCAGCAGCAACTGGAAAATATTTGCAATGAATTGGAAAATCGGATTAAATGATGAATCATGGGAGATGGTTCTTATCTTAAATAAAGCTTAGAAATTTGAACTGTATGATATTAAAACATTATAAATTATATTTCTACATGCCATTTATAGTTTGCTTCTATCCTTGAGTATTAAAGTTTACAGTTTTGCAAGAATTTTATAAATATTCTATCTATGTAGATAGATCAGAATTGATTATATGTTGTAATGAAGGTTAGAGAGCATGAATGTCTGAAATTCACTAATATTCTGTTTCATTTTAGCCACTGATGTTAACCATCTCTATTCCAGATTTTTTGGAACAGCTTAAAAGTACATTAACCCAATTTGCAGATATGTTATTATTGTCCTCTCCTTTATACTATGTAAAAGGCAGAAAGGACGAAAAAAGAAAAAAAAGATTATGCACAAATTGTATTTTCTAAAGGACATATCTGAGTACAGTAACATAAAATGTTAATGTGGAAAATACTTATTAGTTCACTCTAAAAACTGGTTGAATTTGCCTGTAAATATAGATTTTAGGAGGCAAATAAATGATAGAATAGTAACTTGAAAGGCAGTCAGTAATCACTAGAAACCAGTATGCATTCAATAAGTCTTGCCACACTAATGTCATTTCCTTTTTTGATTGTGTTAATAAACTTATCTGTAGGTCAATGAAAGAGGCAGAGCAAACCTGGATTTCAGTGAAGCATTTGACAAGGTATCTAATGATATTTAGTGCAGGAAGTGTTTCTACTAGGGCTGTATCCAAAAGAGATCATAAAAAAGGGAAAGGGACCCATGTGTGCAAAAATGTAGCAGTTCTTTTTGTAGTGGCAAGGAACTGCAAACTGAGTGGATGCCCATCAGTTGGGGAATGGCTGAATAAGTTATTGTATATGGATGTTATGGAATATTATTGTTCTGTGAGAAATGACCAGCAGGATGATTTCAGAGAGGCCTGAAGAGACTTACATGAACTGATGCTAAGTGAAGTAAGTAGAACAAGAGAACATTGTACGTGGCAACAATGAGATTATATAATGATCAATTCTTAGAGATGTGGCTCTTTTCAACAGTGAGGTAATCAGGCCAGTTCCAATAGTCTTGTGATGGAAAGAATCTTCTGCATCCAATGAGAGGACATGGGGACTGAATGTGGATCACAACATAGTATTTTCACTTTTTTGTTGTTGTTTGCTTGTTTTTTGTTTCTTTGTAATTTTTTTTTCCTTTTTGATATGATTTTTCTTGTGCAGCATGATAATTGAGGAAATATGTATAGAAAAATTGCATATGTTTACTATATATTGGATTACTTGCAGTGTCTAAAGGAAGGATTAGGGGAAAGGGAGGGAGAAAAAACTTGGAACACAAGGTTTTTTGCAATGGTGAATGTTGAAAACTATCTATGTATATCTTTTGAAAATAAAAAGCTAAAAAAATCTTATTCTGATAAAAACAAAAAAATATTTAGTGCAAGACATAAAAATGTGGGTTCATGAAAATAAAGTTAGGTTGCTTTGTAACTAATTAAATGATATCACCCAAAGGGTATTAACTAATGTATTTCTATACACCAGGAAGGAAGTCTTTAACCAAGAGTTACAAGAATTTTGTCCTAGGTACTGTTTAACATTTTTATTAATAATTTATATAGAAATTGAGGAGAAATTCATAAAATTATAGTTAGCACAAGGAGGAAAGGGGTATCTAATCTGTTAGAGACAATTCAACAAACATTTTGTTAATTATGTGCTACCAACAAAGGATTGGGTGAGACACTGAGAATATAAAAAATGAAAAAAGAACAAAAAAAGATGAAACAGTCCCTGCCCTCAAGGTGTTTCTATTTTGCTGAATCAAAATGCTATGTATACAAATGTCAAAATAAATTGAAGTAGAGAGAGATCATTAACAACTGGGGAACATCGTGAAAGTTTTCATATAAGAGGTTATACCTGAAATATGACTTAAAAGAAGATAAAGATTTTTGAGAGGGAGAATAAGAGGAAATTCATTGCAGATATGGCAAACAGCTTGTACAAATGTGCAGAGGATTGAGATAGTAAAGTATTACAAAGGAACAGTACTAGTAATCAAGTTTGACAGGAACATAGTAGACATGAAAGATTTTGATAACAAGGCTGCAAACAAAGTATAGAGCATTAGGCTATCTAAGTTTGAAGAGTCTCATCATTAGATTTGCTCTTCTCTATCCCTGTTATACCTCTCCCAATTTCTAGTATCCTTTAAGGCTCACCATAATCATCAATCTGTCAGTTTTAGTACTCAATAAAGCCATTCAACTAGGGCAAGTTATATGTTGCCTGAACAAAAGCTTTCTCACTTTTCTTGGATTTCCAATACCTGCTACTCAATTTTGTTCCATGCTCAGTTTAAAACACATTTTTACAAGCCATGCTTTAATTGATAAATGGTCTTCTTGTTGCCGTGTATAATGATCTGGTTCTGCACATTTCGCTCAGCATCAGTACATGCAAGTCTCTCCAGGACTCTCTGAAATCGTCCTGCTGGTCGTTTCTTACAGAACAATAATATTCCATAACATTGCCACAAACATTCTTGCACATGTGGGTCCTTTCCTTCCTTTAAGATCTCTCTGGGACATAAGTCCAATGGAAACATTGCTGGGTCAAAGGGTATGCACAGTTTGATAACTTTTTGAGCATAGTTCCAAATTGCTCTCCAGAATGGTTGGATCCATTCACAGTTCCACCAACAATGTATCAGTGTCCCAGTTTTACCACATCCCCTCCAACATTCATCGTTATCTTTTCCTGTCATTTTAGCCAATCCTACAGGTGTGTAGTGGTACCTCAGAGCTGTCTTAATTTGCATTTCTCTGATCAATAGTGATTTGCAGCACCTTTTCATATGACTAGAAATAGTTTGAATTTCATCATCTGAAAATTGTCTGTTCATATCCTTTGACCATTTATCGATTGGAGAGTGGCTTGAATTCTTATAAATATGAGACAATTCTCTATATATTTTAGAAATGAGGTCTTTATCAGAACCCTTAGATGTAAAGATGATTTCCCAATTTATTGCTTCCCTCCTAATCTTGACTGCATTGGTTTTGTTTGTACAAAAACTTTTTTAACTTAATATAGTCAAAATTATCTATCTGGTGTTCACTTAAGAGTTCCAGTTCTTCTTTGGACATAAATTTATTCCATCTCCACAGGTCTGAGAGGTAAACTATACTATGTTCCTCTAATTTGCTTATAATATCACTCTTTATATCTAAATCATGAACCCATTTAGATCTTATTTTGATATGTGGTGTTAGGTGTGGGTATCTGTATCCAATTTTTAAAACTTTGTTCTGAATTCCATTTATCATATGTATCTCCAAAGTATTGTGAACTTATACTTGATATGATAGGCCAAGAAATTTCTCTGGTTTCCTTTCTCTTTCCTTTCCCCTTTCCCCTTTCCCCTTCCCCTTTCCTTTTCCCTTTCCCCTTTCCCTCTCCTTTTCCCTTTTCCTTTCCCTTTCCTCTTTCCCTTTCTCTTTCCATTTTTCTTTTTAAGTCTCTCTGAGGTCCAGAAAACTTGCTAATAGCCTCTCTTTCATAAATATTACCTTTTATCTAATAGACTCTACCTCTCTACTCACTCTCATGAATTTTAATTTTTTTTCAGAAACTTCCACATATAATCAGCCTTTCACTGGCTAAATCCTACTTGTGACATCAAACATAGAAGCCAATCAGAAATACCTATACGTGAACCTGCCTTTTACTCATAAAACCCCAAGTCATTGTCTGGGTCATCAAGGTGCCCTGGTATAGAGGAGAATAGAATCCCAGTTATGTGTCAAGTCTAAGGGTAACCTCTTAGTAAAATGACAACTGATCTCCTTTCTTCTACATCCATAGCTTAGAGACCATCACATCCAAGATCTAATCACCTCTTTAGCTTTATCATTTCCATGATGCAGCTCTAAATAACTGGTCTTATCTTCAGGTGTTTTATTTTAGGTGTTTGACCATTGTGGGAATTAAAACATAGCATAATAAATGCTTAATGCTTTCAACATAATTAAGTTATTTTTTAAATCTTCAGTCTAAAAATGTATTATAATTGCTAATTTTGAAGAGTTTTAGTCTCAGATAAATCTCCTTGGAAAACACTTTGGCTGTGCTGGAATTTTGCATTTTCATCACTCTCACAATTGTGTCAAATGCAATACATGCTGTTACCAAGAAGAGCTTTCCCCCTGTTCTCTCTGGTACCTGGTCACTTTCCAAACATCCTTCCTCTCTCAACACATAAATGCTGCCCTGCCAACCAGCTTTGCAGAAATAGCTGATGTTACATATACAGACTGGACTTTATGTGCATAGAGGAAGAACAATTGGGTCTCCTTTGAGAAGATGAGATAGAAATGTTTGCTTACATGTTTAAAAAAAAATCTTACTGACCATCCTGGAATCCAAAGACTGAATTCAAGACTCAGAAGCATTCATTTGATTTATGATATTCCCTGGGAGTATTCAACGTTCATAAAGCAAAGAGTAGATTGTAATCATCCATGTCTTGCTATTTCTTCATTTGTTACATATATAAAGGGGAAAGCATTTTTCATTCAGTCAGTAATGCAACTGTAATGCAATATGAGTTATTAACATACAATAGTGGTATTCTTTTAACTGTTTCAGCAAATGTTGAATAAGACAATCATATTTATCAAGTTATGGAAGTTGATGCATTTCTTATTTTTAACTTACTCTATTAAGATAGAAGTAGAGGCGATTTAAAAGTTCATTTTTAAAGAACTTGCTTAGTAGAATAACAAGAAATACTAACTAGCTCCCTGCTGCTTGATTTGGCTGTGGGTAGCAAAAACACTTGCTCTCTCTGTGTTACCAGATTATTTATAAGGGTTTTAGTAATGAGTACTCAGCTTGGTGCTTTATTTCTATGTTATAGACTTAAAAAAAACAAAAACAAAAACAAAAACTATCTGTGCTCTCTTCTCCTCTCCATTCCATTCTCCACATTCACACAACTATCACTCACACACACACACACACACACATAAAAATGTGCTCCATTTTAGGACACATTGAAGCAGGGAAGAAATAGCAAACCCATGAATGCAAGCTTTGAATGTCTCACTTTGAAGAATGTAGCATATTGAAGAAAAAAATTTGTTTTATGATTCCATGAATATTTGTTGCATAATCAATTCAGTTCAATTTTGTGACTTCATTTGGTGTTTTACTATCAGATATGCTGGAATGGTTTGCTGCTTCCTTCTTCAGCACATTTTACAGATAAGGAAACTAAGGCAAACAGGGTTAAGTGACTTGCCCGGGGTCACACAGCTAGGAAGTATCTGAGGCCAGATGTGAACTCAGGTTTTCCTGATTCTAGGCCCAGCACTCTATCCATTGCTCTACCTCTATGAATATACAAATATACTATAATGCAATGCTCCTTATTGTTCATGCATTCTTCCCAGCATGTATCATGCCCTGGGCTTAGGAAGCAGTGCTAAGATACTGAAACATAGAAATTCTTTAATGGCACTTCTACTTAATGTCAGTACAATATAGTTGGTGGTAGTGATGGTGAGTTTTTCAGCACTCTTTCATTGTATAAAACATTTTCTTACTCAACTACAAAGATATCCAAATGGTTTTCCAATACTAAGTGTAAGATAAATTTAAAATCAGAAAAGGTAGAGCTGGAAAGAGTTTATTCAAACTACCCGAATCCCAGCATTATACTTGTGAAAAGATGAATCAAGGTCATTTTTCCAAATGGTATTTCATAATATAATTGATATTATATATCAAATTCTGCCTGCTAAGTTCAATCTTAGGAAAAAAACAACTTCTAATCAATGTGTTTTGAAATGAAGGCAGCTCCTCCATAGCATAACTGACAGGTAGGCCATCTATCCAGCTTTGAGGTTTACTAACATTTAAGTGCACTCATTCTACTTTTGGATTCCTTAAATGGTTAGGAAATTCTTCCTTATATTAAATTAAAAAATTAATTTCTCAAATTGCATATGTTTAACATATATTGGATTACTTGTTGTCTAGGGGAGGGAATGGGGGGAAAGGGAGGGAAAAATTTGGAACACAAAGTTTTGAGAGGGTGAATGTTGAAAATCATCCATACATATGTTTTTTAAATAAAGTTTTAATAAAAAACAGGAGCAGCAATAAGAGACCAAAAAAAAAAAAGCAAATAAAACCAATAGAAACAAAAAAAAAATTAACTTCTCTATTACTTCAGTCCATCGTTCCTACCTTGCTCTATTGATTAAAATGGAAAATGTCTACTTTTGCATCCTTATAATTGTCCTTCAGATAATTAAAAACAAGCATTTTCCTCCTCTTAGTTTTCTTTTCTCCAAATATTTTACCTACAAAGCAAAATACATAATGTCCAAATCCTTAAGACCTCCAAGGTACTCATTCTATTTTGGCAATTGTGCTCTCAGAACATAGTGACCCAAATGATATGCAAAAGTCTAGAGGTAGGTGTACCAGCACAGAATGCAGTTGATAATAATTCCTTTCCATGATAAGAAAATTGAAGAGTAGTAAGGGACTTCAAAAACTATCTAGTCCAAACTATATCTGTAATAGGAATCTTTTCTCCCACATCAAAAAGTATATACTGCTATATATTATAAATGTCTATAGACACAGAGATAGACAATACACATAAATGCATATTGTATATCCATATATACAAACATAATATATATGTTATAAGTGTGTATATTTACAGATTTATAGAAATTTGAGGTTAGTTCTTAAACTAATTATTTTGGAGTTTGAATACATAATTCTGAATTATAAATCTTAGGTTTGACATAGATTGGCATTAAAATATGGACACATAAAATTAGTTCTTATTTGATTAGAACATAAGCTCCTTAACAAGTTGTTTTTTGTAATATTCCCAGCATCGAGAAGAATGCTTCAGTTTTCTTATATACAAAACCTTGTGTTGTTTTTCATCTGTGTCCAACTCTCCATGAGCCCATTTGGGGTTTTCTTGGCACAGATAGTGGAATGGTTTGCCATTTTCTTCTCCAGCTCCTTTGACAGATGAGGAAACTGAGGCAAACAGGATAAAATAACTTGCCCAATGTTACAGAGCTAATAAGTGTCTGAGGCCAGATTTAAACTCAAGAAGATAATGAATCCTCCTGAGTCCAGGCATGGCACTCTATCCATTGCAGCACCTAGCTTCCATTTATGTAAAAAAGAGCTAGTGTATATTTATGTAATGCCTTAAGGTTTAAAAAATGTTTCATATATATTATCTCATTTGATCTTCACAACAATCATAGCTTAGGTACTATTATTATCCCCATTTTATAGATAAGAAAACTAAGATTATTCCATGTTCACTAACTTGCCCAGGGTAATTTGACTGGTTTCTGAAGGTCCAATAAAACTCAATTTTTCTTGTTCCAAGTACAGCTCTCTATCCATCTAGGTATTGCACTAAATGGCTTCTAAGGTCCTTGACAACTTTGAACCAATGATCTTATGATACAGTAGGTACTAAATAAATATGCATTGTCCAGTCAAGTTAATAAATGTTGCAAATCCTATACACAAATCCTAAATACAAAACATCTGTTTTCATTCTCCATTTTAGAGGATACACCTCAAGTTCAAATTCATTAATTTTGGAATTCTCTGTTGGAAATATGATGGTGAGTGAGAATCAGTTCCCACATTATGAATAATATATCTTGAAAAGGAATTACAATTATCTTACAGTAGATGTAGACAGAGTGCTAGGCCGTATTCAGAAACAGTTCCTGAATTCAAATCTGGCCTCAGACACTTTCTAGCTGTGTGACTCTGGACACTTAATTCTGTTTGCCTCAGTTTCCTTATCTGTGAAATGTACTGGAAAAGAAAATGGCAAACTGTTCCAGTATTTTTGCCAAGAAAATGCCAAATAAGGTCATGGAGAGTCAGAAGTACCAAAAAACAATTTAACAACAACATACTTAAAGCAACATGTGTAGGAGAGAGAACACTAGGTTGGAAGTCCCGAAAACTAAATCCCAACTGCAGCTCTGCCAGTCATCTCATGCTTATGGCAAGTTGACTCAACTCTTGGGGACTCGAGCTTGTCACCTATAAACATGAGGTTTTTTCTTAGTTCCATTCAGATTTTCACATGCTAAAATTCTATTATTGGATTCTCTCTAGGGGCCTTTCTGGCACAAACAGTGCCTGAGTCTATGAAAATGCTTTATAGTAACAATCACAATGGGAACCCCTCGGAAATTAGCCATGCTCTTGTATAGAACTACTCTCAAGGATTCTGCAGAAAAATGAGCTTCCCTGTGTTTTTCACAAAAACTCCACTTTGCAATTGCTTGTTATGTGCATGGAAAAATATACAGTTCCCTTCTGGTATAGCTTAGCCATTTCCTGTGTCCCATACAACCACAAAAGCAAACAGCCTGGCTTATTTAGAATTTAATGATGTTTAATATGAGCAAATGCTACTTTTTACAACACTAGCTAGGAAACTCATCTGCCCGTGTCTCTTCATACAAACAAAACACCATAGCAAATGAAATTCTCAGTGCCTCTTAAAGTTTTGGCTTAGGACAAATGGATTAGCCTGGGAATAGTTCATTTGTCTACAAAACATTTGCAGCATCCTGTTTGTGGTGGCTACTTCTCATTATTCACATCAGAAACACAACATGTACTTCAGGCAGGGCATTTCTGCAATAAAGCTTATGATTCTAACAGGAACAGTACCACCACTGGAAACCAGGAAAGCAAAGCACTTCTTGTATAATCCTGTAAAGCATTTGCAACTTGTATGAAGCCTTAAAAGTTCTCCAGTTGCATGGAAATTAAGTCCATATTCAGACCAGTTGATCAATTAGTCAATTTTCTGTTGCGAGAAAAATGGGATGTTCACATCAGCAATAGTCACTTGGTGTACTTTGAGATCGTTTCTGTGCTTGAAATTTTAGGGTGCTGGATGTACTTTTGTTTTAATCCTCTGAGACAGTACATTTATAGTACTTAGTAAACTTTGTCATTTAAAGCAACATAACAAGTTGTCAATGCTGTTGTTGACTGGCAAGACTGGTAGCAAAACATGGCCAGATTAATGGAATTATGTATGTACAGTCATCAACAAGCATTCGCTCAGTATTTACTCAGTGTCAAATATTGTGCTAAATGCTGGGACTACAAATACAAGCATGAAGAAAGATAGCCCCTTCCCTCAAGGAGCTTATATCCTGAAGGAAGACAACACAAGGAAGTTGAGGAAGTTTAGCAACTGGGTGGAGATGGAGAGCGATAGGGATAAGGCAGAGAAGATTCAAAGTGAAACTGGGAGAAGAATGAGGCCTCACTGATCCAGGTACCCTACTTGAATGAAGGTTCTGTCTTCCGTCAGAGTGAGTACAGGATATTCCAGTGTGTGAATTCCAGGGATGGAATGAGCATCAAGTATGGAAAAGGATTTAGGGCACGGGAGAAAAAAGCCAAGAGTTTAGCCTGGAAAAGAGTGAGAGGACTACACATATGAACACACCTGCAAATGGCAGTGGAAAGGCTGATGGCAAGCTACAACAAAATCAACAAGAATTGCATAAGAGAAGAGTTATTAAGAATATTATCAAAGAGATGAATGGATGGATAGAAAACAAGGTGTGCTGGTCAGGTGGTGAAAGTACAACATTTTCATATGGTATATAAAAAAAATCAAACATAGTATCTTGAAAATACCATGCTGGCACATATTGGGTACTCAAAAAATAATTATTGATTTTTTGCAGATATTTGAGAAGATAAACACGTATTTAACCAAAATAACTTAGGTACCACCCTATTTGAAAGGAGATGGATTAGCCATATCTTATCCAATTCCAAGATTGGGTAGAGAAACTACTCCCAAGAGGCTCTTTGTTTATTGTACCCTCTCTTACTAGTTCTTTGTTTGTGTGTCTCTCCTCTCTAGTGATTCTGTTTCTTTTTACAGCTGCTAAATAGTATGGGCAGGCAGCTCTGTATCCCATCATGGCAATGTTTGTTTAATATGAGATGAGTGTTACATTACTCATTGCTTTGAGTCCTCTTTGATCCATGAACATTTATTTCTTTTATCCTCATGTAATGCATACATTAGTGCAGTAAATATTTCTTGGTTTTGCTGCCTTTTAGATGTCAGTAACTGTTTATTTGAGGAAGCAGATGGAAATCTTATTTGATTACAAAATAATTAGTATTTGGTTAACCCAAGTTTATTTATGCTTTCAATATTTTGATAATTATTCCAAAAGAGCATTGCTAAAACTGTGTGTGTTGTCTCTTAAACAGAGTATGACAGTCTTCAATTTGCCTAATTTTTTTGTTTGATCACTTAGTTTCCTAAAGTGATTTGAAGATAAAGGGAACAGAAGAGTAGACACTTGAGTTAAAATGTATAAAATAAATGCCATCTATATAAAACACTGAAAAGGTATGGTCATCATCATATTTAAAATAAGTATAAAGAAAAAAGAGTTTTGAGGAAAATATATGAACTAAAATGAGGGGAAAGAACTTTATAAGTTCATTAGTATCTTAGAAATTTAAGTGGGGACTTGAAAGCCAATAATTTCCTTACTTTCCTGATCAGCTATGTCTGTTTAACAAGTCTGGGAATTTTCTAAATTTTAGGGGACCATTCAGACTCCTAAAAAGCTGTTTTAGTTTTCTACTCAGATTTATTTTGAATGTGTTACATAGGAAGGTACCAATTGAAGATATTTTCGCTATTCACTATATACAGATGTTTTTACCATTTCTCACTTGCAGAAATCTACCTTAATAAATTTCACCTATCCAAAAAATCTTTTCTAGCAATTTAGCTTTTCTAACATTTAGAAATGTTTTTCTACAATAACCCTCCAAAAAGTATTTCAAATACTTATCATAAAAATTTAAGACTTAGGAAAGGGTCATAGAAGGCAATTAGACCCATTTTGCCACATTTAAAAACATCCATATACTTTTCCCTTTTATTAGGGCATAGTTTTATTTTGTCTTTTTTTAAAATGACTTTTTAATATTTCTTTCAAACTATTATTATTTCTAATGTATCTATGGATAGGGCTATGAAAGATGCATTTTTATTGAGATTTTAGTCTGTGCCATGCCTTGTACTATGTAGTAGCAAAACATGGACAAAAAGGAATTAACTAGTTAGTCCTTCATCTTAAGGAACTTTCATTCTGAAAGAGCAGACAATATGTACATTTATAAGTATGCAAATGAAAGATATACAATGAACACAATTATTTGAGGAAGAAGGGTACCACTTAGCAGCTGAAGGGTAAGGAAAAGCTTTTTGTAGAACTAAATCTTGAAAGAAATGAGATCCTATAAGGCAGATATAAAGAGGAAGTACATTCCATGTATAGGGAAAGCTAGATTTAAAGATAGGAGATGGATTGTAATATGTAAAGGATAGCAAATAAGCTAGGATGACTGGATTATAGAGACCATGGAAGGGAATAATGTGCAAGGAAACTAAGAAAGATAAGGAGGAATCATGTTGGGAAGAACTTTAAATGTGAAAAGAGAAGTTTCTGTTCGACTGCAGTGATAATAGGGCACCACTGGAGTTTATTGGGTAGGGGGTGATATGGGCAGGCCTGTTCTTTTGGAAAATCACTTTGACAGTTGTGCAACAGATAAATTGAAGAGGAGAAAGAAGAGGAGTGATTTCTTAACTATGTACAGGAATTATGTTAAGCACTTTATGGAATTATTTCATTTGATTGATTGATGACCCTAGGAGATAGGTGCTATTATTTCCCCCAATTTATACTTGAGGAAACTGGGACAGAAAGAGATTAAGTGACCAAGATTACATAGTGTCTAAATCTGGATTTGAATCCAGGTCTTCCTAAACTCCAAACCCAGTGTACTATCCACTATACTACCATATTAATGATCACACTATTCCATTTACAGATAACAAATGCTTATGGCATTCCCCTTTCTTTTTTTCCTTTTAAATAGTAGCATAGGAGAAATAGGCATAAAATTGCAATAGTTTATGGTAGCTAGAACAAACCATCTAATAACATAATAGCAATGTCAATGGGAAGAACTGATCCATAAATCAGAAGAGGCTGGCAGAAGAAAAGAGTCAAATCCCCAAATTAGTCATTTACAAAGAAACAAGATTAAAATCTGTACAAAAGATTAAGATCTGTACAAAATTAAAACGATAAGTTAGAGGAAAACCTATTATGCCTTAGATGAATTTCCTCCCTAACCCCAAGTTTGGTGATTATGGTGATCAACAGGGATAGTTTCAGGGATTTAGAGCTAGAAAGAACTTTAAAAGTCATCAAGCCTCCTGATTTTACAAATGAGGAAACTGATCCTCACAGAGATTTAGTAATTTTCATGGCTTCAGACAATTAGTAAAAGTGTCTAAAGTGGCATTGTAACCTAAGTCTTTCTGATTGATACCCGGTCCAATTTTCTATCTATGGCATGCTTTCTACTCCAGAAAAAAAAAAAAGGACAATTTAAGAAAAAACAATAAAGGTAGCTATGGTTAAAAGAAGTAAATGTAAAAACTACATTAGTTTCAAAGCAACCATATTTTTTGTTAGTTATGCTAATACTAGGGCAGGCTCTGTGCCAGGCCTAGAGTCAGAAAGACTTTTCTCACTGAGTTCAAATCTGACTCCAGACACTTATTAGCTATGTGTCTCTGGGCAAGTCACTTAGTGTGAACCCTTCACACAATAAACCCAAGCTTTAAGGGACAATAACTCACAATTGGACAAAAATTGCTAGGCAAACTGGAAAGAAGTTTGGAAAAAATTAGATATAGACCAACATCTTATAACTAAGATAATATCAAAATGGATAAATGATTTAGACATAAACAGTGAAATCACAAGTAACTTAAGGGAGTACCTATCTATGTATAAGAAAAGAGTTTATAATGAAACAAGAGATAGGTAATTTTGATTAAATGCAGTTAAAATTAGAAGAGATCAGGCAACTGGAAAAATCTTTGTAGCAAGTTTTACTGATAAGAGTTTCATTTCTAAGACATATAAGGAGTTGATTCAAAATCTACAAGAAAAAAGGCAGTCCCCAGTTAATAGATGTTTAAAGGATAAGAACAGACAGTTTTCTAACAAAGTTCTCCAAGCTAGAAAATCATTATATGAAAAAAGTTATTTCAATTTAATAATTAGAAAAATGCAAATTAAAGGAACTCTAAGGTTCCACATCATACCCATCATATTGACAAAAAGAAAATTACAAATATTAGAGAGACTATTGGAAACAAGGCACATTGATATACTATTGTTAGAACTGTGAAACTGTTCTAGTTGTTCTGAAAAATCATTTTGGAGCTATGCCCAATAAGTTACTAAACATACCCATCAACACAGTGATACTATTACTAGGCCAAAGAGAACAAAGAAAAATATGTATATCAAATCTCTGTGATAGATATCAAAGAACTGAAAAATGAGGGTGCCCTATAATTGGGGGTGGCTAAACAAATTATGGTATGCGAATGGGATGGATTGCTATCCCATTATAAGAAATAATGGAGGTTTTTTTGTTTGTTTTGGTTTGGTTTTAATTTTAAACAAATACAAAATAGGAAAAGAAAAAAGAAAATATTGCTATATACACAGAACATAACAGAGGATTCAAAATATAAAGCAATGAATTTCTATTTCAGGAAAGTCTATATGATAAATACTACACAATGTTCAGAGCTGTCCATCTTTTTCTTTGCTTCCTTGTAGGTATTCTTTTGTTCTCTGCTATGCAGTTTTTATTTTAATTTTTCTCCTTTCTCCCCCACCTCACACAAGAAGTAAGCATGGATATGGATGTACATATACATATGCATATATATATATATATATATATATACTCATATACATATACCCACAAATATATATACATAAATACACACACATACAGTTTTTTATCTCACATCTCATTTGTATAATTATTCTTTTTACCTTTCCCTACACCCTTTTCCTACCTTTTTAGAATCAATGTCATACTCATTTCTACCCCAATCTTTCTTTTGAACAACCCAATTACTAAAGATAACCTTAAACATATGGTTTACATTTCCATTTGTCTTTATTAAGCCTCTTATAATTAGTCTTTGATAATTAACTTTCTTCTTAAATTTCTTTTGTATCCAGTTAAATTTCTTTTGTATCCAGTACATAAAATTTTCTATTAAATTCAGGTCTTTTTAAAACAAAATTCTGAAATTGGCAACTCATTAAATGTCTTTTTTTTCCATTCATGAGTATATTTAATTTCTGTGGGTATGATTTTTGGCCACAATCTCAATTGTTTTTTTTTTTTAATTTTATGTATGTCTGTATGTATATGCACACACACACACACACACACACACACACACACATTGTTCCAAGACCTACAGTCTTTTAATTTAGCTGCTGCTAGGTCTTATGTGATTCTAATTGTAGCTATGCCAAATTTGAATTGATTTTTTTCTTGTTGCTAATAATATTTTCTCCTTGACCTGGGAGTTTTGGAATTTGAATATGATATTCCTATATGTTTTCCTCATAGGAACTCTTTCAGGTGGGGATTCATAGATATTTTTCTACTTCTACTTTCTCTTTTTCTTCTAATAATTTTTAAAAATTATTTTTTTTGTATTTTTGTTTGAAGATTCTTTTTTTGATCATTGTTTTCAGGTAGTCTGGTTATTCTTATAATTTTTCCTCTTGATCTTTTCTCAAGATCAATTGTTTTTCTAATGAAATTTTGCACATTATCTTTTATTTTTTCATTTTTTATATTTTGTTTTATTATTTCTTGCTCTCTTACTACTATACTGGCCTCCCTTTGCTCAATTCTATTTGTCAAAGAATTGTTTTCTTCCTTAAGGTTTTGGATTTCCTTATCTAGTTGGTTGACTTTGTTTTAATAATCTTGTTTTTCCTGGGTTATTCCTATTTAAAAAAAAAATCTTCCTCAGTCTCTCTAATTTGATTCTTTTTTTTTATTTTCTTTTTTGCTGAGGCAATTGAGGTTAAGTGACTTGCCCAGGGTCACACAGCTAGGGAATGTTGTGTCTGAGATCAAATTCAAACTCAGGTCCTCCTGATTTCAGGGCTGGTGCTCTATTCACTGTGCCACCTAACTGCCCTTCTAATTTGATTCTTAAAGTTTATTTTGAATTTTATGAATTCTTTTTGGGCAAGTAACCATTTGACATTATTTTTGGGAGTAGGAAGTAATGTTTTCAGTGAAAACTGGTGACTTAAGTGAATTGATATAAGATGAAGTAAACAGAATGAACAGAAAGATTTATGCAATAACAACACTAAAAAATAAACAGCTTTGGCAGTTTTATGTACTTTGATCTATATAATGACCAATCATGATTCTTGAAGACTGATGATAAAGCAAACTATCTACATTCTCCTGACATAAAAGTAAAGGATTCAAGCTGTACAAATACATGCATAATTATACATACAAGTATATATGTATGCATATATTTGTGTATATGCATATATACATACACACATACATAATCAATATAGGAATTTCTTTTGCTTTACCATGAATCAAGAGTTTTGTTCATCTTTTCTTTTTGTCCCTTTGCAATTCCAAACATCATTCCTAATTAGATCCTTTAGGTCCAAAGGGAACAATAAATCAATAAATATATATTTAAGTGCCTACTATGTGTCAAGTACTATGATAAGTGTTAGGGGTAGAAAAAAGGAAAAAGACAGCCCTTAGGATCAAAGACCTTACAAGCTAATGGGTAAGACAGCATGCAAACAAATGTATATATAGTTAGATATATACAGGATAAATAGGAAAGAATTAACAGAGGAAAGACACTAAAAAGAAGTAGGAGGGCTGGGGAAGGCTTTTAGTAAAAGATGAGATTTTTATTGCTATTTAAGGGAAGCCAGAAAGTCTGGTAGATGATGGAGCTGAAGAGGGAGAACATTCTTCTACAATATATCTCTTCAAATACTTGAAGACAATAATGATGTTCCTCTTGTTTCTTTTCTTCTCTAGGCTAAATATTACTAATTGATTCAGCTAATACTCATCAAGTCTTCATAACTCTCATATAATTTACTGAAAGGGATCATTCTTATCTTTAAAACACTAGAAAGTCCCTACAAAGTACTGAAAAATCTGTGGATTCCATAATTATTACATGAGGTAGGAATTTTGTCTCCCCTCTCTTTCTCACTCTAACACAATAATCCCATAGTATATCCTTAATAACTACATACTGAAGCAAATATAATTTCTTAGAAACTGAAGAAAAGGAAGTGCGTGAAAGTAATAGGCAATAATAATTTTTCCTATAACAGAAAAGGCCAAACATATGAAAAAGCACTCTAAATCATTATTGATTAGAGAAATGCAAATTAAGACAACTCTGAGGTACCACTTCACACCTCTTAGATTGGCTAAGATAACAGGAAAAGATAACGATAAATGTTGGAAGGGATGTGGGGAAACTGAGACACTAATATATTGTTGGTGGAGTTGTGAAATGATCTGACCGTTTTGGAGAACAATTTGGAACTATACCCAAAGGGCTATCAAACTGTGCGTATCCTTTGATGCAGCAGTATCTCTACGGAGTCTGTATCCCAAAAAGATCATAAAAGAAAGAAAAGGACCCACATGTGCAAAAATGTCTGTGGCAGCCTTTTTTGTAATGGCAAGCAACTGGAAATTGAGTGAATGGTTGAATAAGTTATGGTATAAGAATGTAATGGGATATTATTGTTATATAATAAATGATGAGCAGACTGATTTCATTATGCTAAGTGAAATAAACAGAACCAAGAGAACATGGCATACAGTAACAAGATTACATGATGATCAACTGTGATGGACTTGGCTCTTTCAACAATGAGGTGATTCAAGGCAATTCCAATAGACTTGTGATGAAAAGTACATCATAGAGAGAGAAGTATGAAGACTGAGTGTGGATCAAAGCATAGTATTTTTACCTTGGTTATTGTTGTTTTTTTCCTTTAGTATTTGGAAAAATAAAATACTATTAAAATGTGAAAAGATAGAAAAGAACAAAATCAATGTGACAATGATATCATAATGAAAAGAAAACTGTCTAGCTACTACATATATGTGTGTATATGCATGTGCATGTATGTATAAATATGCATATGAAGATATGCCAGAACACAGGACAATAAAATTAATTAATCATGTATTAGAATATGGATGTTGTTATTAGAAATGAATATTGAATGAAATATACATGAAATCTCCTATTATCTATACTCATCCCAAAAAGAAGGTTGAGATAACATGCTTTTCAAAACTTTTATATTTATGCTTGACATTTAGGGGAGGGAGTGGAGGGAAGGAAGGGAAAATTTGAAACAGAAGGCTACACCAGGGTCAGTGTTGGAAAATTATCTGTGCATGTGTTTTAAAAATATCTTTTTTAAAAAAAGGAAAACAAAACTTTTATATTTATGTCAAAGGCCTGTAATTCCATCACTGTGAGGAAAATATTTTTCCTTCACCATCTACCAATGCAGATTGCAGCCCATCCACAATTTATCAACTTAGAGAAATCCAGGGATGTATGTCTTACCTTTGCTTTTAATACCAGTTCCTTATGTTTATGAATTAATTCTTCATTTTCTGACAGTGATGAACCTAGGTGCTGCTTCTGTAAATCTTTTATAGTTTTCTGAAACCAGCAAGTTACCTAGAAGAGAAATAACAACAGCAATAACAAATATTACATTCCAAAAGATCAGAGCAAGAGGGTGAGATTTTAGAAATATTTCCTCAACCTTTCAAAATTTAACAAACTAATCCAATCTCTCTTTTAAACTTATCTCATGCATTAAGTCAGTATCATCAGGTTTTCATTTGTCTTCATATAAAACACCACCTGCTCAGGTGAAGGGGGAAAAATCCAGAAAAGTATGAAAATGATTTATCAGTATGGTAGATGACATGCCATGAAGAAAATAACCCCGTCTCAGCTCTAACAAGGAAGGAATAAAATATATTCCCAAGAAGTATATAAATCATACATTCTTTTAAAACAAAAGCATCTGTAAAATTGTATTCTTTTTCACATATGAAATGATGAATCTGAGCAGCTTCACAGGTACCTGTGACAATATTAAATAGCTCTGTGTAGAAAAAATCTTTCCTACTATAGAAAGTTAATGCAAGAGGATTGGGTTTGTTGCATTTTCTGGGAAATCTATACCCAGAAAATAAATGGAATGGCTTGAAAAGGTCTACTTATATTGTAAATGATAGAAAGAATGATTTACTCATTTCAACTTATAAACAATAGAACATATCACAAGTAGTGTTTAAGCAAAAGAAATGATGGAGAATTCCAAAGGAAGTTATATCTCTTTAAATGAGGCTACAATGTGACAGGCATAGGTCTTATGATATTATTATTAGTTAATCATTCATACATATGGCTGTTCTAGCATGCAACAACCTAATCTCAATTCAAGAGAATGAGAATTATCTGGTCTCACCCGATTTTCCAATTACTCTGCATGGTTTGAGCAATCTTTGATTATCAAAGAAAACAATACAATCAAAACATGTTAGAGGTAAAGAAATATTAGAGATCATCCTAGACCCTTGTCTTCAAGGTTATTCCTTGAACCATTAAGGTCCATGGAAAATAGATTATATGATCTCCTTTAAGGAGGTATAGGAAATAGGGTGGGCCTAGAGGGAAAATAGCTCCTTCTTATATTTCTCCATGAAAAGGAGGGAAAATAATATGGAACTCAAAATCTTATAAAAATAAATTTTGAAAAGTATCTTTAAATATAATTGAAAAAAATAAAATGGCATTACAAATTAAAAAAAAGAAGATACACGTGTACAAATATGTGCACAAAATAAATCTGGGTAAATTCAAAACTAAAGTCTTATCTCTTCTTACTTTGGATCCTCAGAACTCAGTTTTCTCACCTGTAAAATGAGGAGGTTGTCCAAGATGACCTGTAAGATTTCTTTTAGCACTAAATCAATGACCCTATAAGCCCCAGATTGGTTGGTTGGTTGGTTTTTGCAAGAAGCTAATCTGTGATGAGTTATTAGGGTCTGCTTGAAATCTCAACATCTTTTATAATAATGCTGCAGATTTATTCTCAGTACATGATAATTTAGCCAGTATTCTTTAACCAAAGATCTCTATTAATCAGAATTTCTGCCAAAACTTACTACTATAAAATCACAGAATTTTGGGAGTGGAAGGTATCTTGAAAGGCATCTATTCCAACCTAACAACAACAATTTCTCAAAAGTAGTCATCCTACCTTTCCCTGAAGAGCTCTAGTAAAGAGATTACATGACCTCCTGAGGGAACCTCTTTGATTTTTGGTTAACTCACATTGTGTAAAGAAAACATTACAGGAAGCATAAACTGCCACTCTGAATAATTCATCCACTGTTAGCAATTATTGCTTTCTGGGGTTCAACAGGACAAGTCCATTCCTGTAGCTAGATGCACTTAGAGTGCAGGACTTGGAACCAGGAAGGCATAAATTCAAATCCTGCCTCAGAAACTAAATATATGATGCTAAACCATACATTTAAGCTAGTTTTCTCATCTGTAAAATGGGAATAACGATCACAGAGTTTTGTGAGGTTTGAATGAGTTAACAAGTGTAAAGTGCTCTGTAAACCTTAAAGTTCTAAATAAATGCTATTTTTATTGTTACTTTTTCACATGTTAGCCTTTCAAATATTTGAAGGTGTCAAACATGTCAAACATAAAAATGATTCAATATGGTAGATGATGTAACATGAAAAAAAAATCCCTAAATCTTCCCTTTTCTAGGCTAAATATTCCACTTTCTGTATACTTGATAAATATAACAAAATGTGAAGATACTAAAAATGATCCTAAATTACCACAAAAATCTTTTAACTCTTCCTCAGGATAAGAGGATGATTAAAGATTATTTAATTTAATTTCTCCTGATAATTAAGAAAAGTGAGGTCCAAGAAGGTTAAGGAATAAAGCAGATTAAAAAGATTAAATTCCCCCTCCCATGCTAGATAAGAGAGTTTACTGGAGTAGTATTGAAGATACTCCTTCTATACAGATTGAAGCATTACTATTTTCACTTTTTTTTTTCTTTCATGTAATTTTCCCCTTTCGTTTGGATTCTTCTTTTGCAACATGACTAATGTGGAAATATGTTTAATATGATTGTATATCTATATAATGTGTATCAAATTGTTTGCCATCCTGAGGAAGAAAGAGGTAAAGAAAAGAAGGAGGGAAAATAATGTGGAACTCAAAATTTTATAAAAAAGTGAAACTTGAAAACTATCTTTAAATGTAATTGGAAAAAATAAAGTAGTATTACAAATTTGAAAAAAGAAAATACCCATTCTAATTTTAATTTCTTAAGAAATAAAAGCACTTCACTACCTTGTTTAAATTGCCATTTAAACTACTTGGTAGGTATAATGTGCATTAAGTTGAAACCACTGAGATTGTATTTCCATAAATAGACATTAAAAGTATTCATTAATTTTTCCAATTTTAATAGTAGAAAAAAATTCTTTATCACAAAAAACATGCCATGAACCCATTTAAAAATCACAAATAAACAAGGGAATTATTGAAGAGACTGGATAAAAGCAAAGAAGATCATTAATTTAATTTAATTTCAACACAGTGGCAAAATGGTTAATGAGGCCTTGAAGTGAGTTCATTTTTTCCCTGTACAATAAAACCAAATTTTACCAATGCTAAAATAAAAAGACTTTTTATGAAACATATTGTTAGTAGCTCCATATGTCTCTATGGTCCATGGATGGTTGGTTTTCTTTTTTTCTTTTAATCACAAGAGAGTTATAAATATCCAGGAAAAAACAAAAAACAAAAAACTGGCACTATTTTTGTACTACGAACACAATGCAGAGAAATAGGGCACGTTTTAGTGTATCCTTAAGAGACTTGCTGAGTTGGTTCAGCCTTAAAAACACCGGTGCTCAAGCAGGCAATAATTTAAGCTTGCTTGAGAAAATATGCTCTTCCAAACAAGGGTGAATGTAACTTTAAATTCGCCTTTATCCTGGTCTCTATAGCAAACTCTCTTCAGCAATGGTAAAGTTCTTCCTAGAAGCAGGATCAAAATCTATGCATGCTTTATCACACTCCCAGGTACATCAGGGTTTCTCCCAGTGGTTATAGTGATTATATTTACCCCACCCCAGATTAATGCATATGGCCAAATTGAGAATATTCTCTTTTGCAGAGTCTTATTTTCTTATCTGCAGAAGTTATTTTCTTTACTTAAAATTGGTACTGACCCAGAAAAATCTACACTGAACTTCACAATTAGGATTTGACTGTGATGTTCAGTGTGATCTGACAAATCCTCATGTAGCCATATTACTAGCCAATGCTCCTAGAGGCAACAGATCATTGTTTCTTTCTCTATGCCCTGAAAACTCTCCCTGTTCTTGTAATTGCTTCATTTCCATTTGGGGTAGCCCTACAATTTTACCAATGTTTCAGTCTGTGCACCTTTTTTTTTTGCTCCCAACTTTTAGGTAAAGGAAAATCAAGGCTACAATATTGTGAATTTAGAAAGATCAGAATGCAAAGCTTCAGAAACATGGGACTATGACAGGGCTAGAAGTCAGCCAGTCTAGTTTTGACAACTAAATCAATGGATCATGTAATTAGAAAAGTTAAAACCTACTTTGCATGGACCATAATAGATCAAGGTAAAATCTCTATCTGCCCATGGTGACAAAGATGGAGGATATAATATTTCCTTTACTTCTAGAATGCTTTGATTTTATGTTTTTCTTTGATAACTGAAGGTTGCCCAAATCAGACAAAGTGATTGGAAAACAGGATGAAGCAAATCATTCCCAAACTCTTTCTCCTCATTTGAGATTGGTTTGCTGCATGACTAGGATAGCCATTTGTGTCAGGGATTAGTTAATAACAAAATAACAAGATCCATGTGTTCCATGTTATGTTATGATTTAAAGAGCTATAGTTTCTTTAGAGTTTTACATCAAATTTGATCTTATTGGTGAAAAGATATCAAGATTGTTGAAAATTCCTTAATAGAGACAGTGAATGCAGTGTCTGAGATGGGAAAAAAAAAATGAATTTGAACAGATGTTCCTAAACCCTTAAGTGTTTGAATACATTGTACTAATAAATATCAATGTTAGATGAGTGAGTCAATGGCTTGGAATTTTAAGAATATTTGAATTCCTACTGAACACATATAGCTACTGTACTTATGCAATAAAGTGAGCACAAAAGGCAACTGTGAAATTCTGGGAAAAGTGCTTAAGCTGGAGTCAGGAGGTCTGAGTTTGAATCTCAGTTCTGGTATTCTGTTCAAGAATACTTAATTTCCATTTCTTCATCTCTAGAAATTGGTCCTCATTGAGAATCAAAGGCAAACAACAATAGAAATGGTGCATCGATCCTTAGATGCTTACTGCTATAAAACATTAAATATTACAGACAAATAACCTTTCCTTAATAGTCCTTTGGGGCTATGAACCATAGAACATCATGTTTGAAGAAAAATCAAAATTGCAGGTCAATGGTAAAATGTATCCTGAGTGTAAGTTGGCTATAACATATTACCACTAATAACTTACACACAATGAGGGAATTAAAAGAGGAAATCATGTATATTCTGAAGAAGTTGTTTCATGATATTATAATAGGATCAAAGAGTTAGAGCAGAAAGGATTCCTAGAGGTGATCCAGTCTAACTCCTTTAATTTTCAATGCTTAGAACAATGTTTGGCACATAGTAGGTGCTTTGTAAATATTTATTGATTGATTATAGATGACAAAACTAAAACCCTAAGAGATGACTTTAATGGTCACCTAGTAGTAAGTATCAGAATCAGGATTTGAACAAAGGTCCTCTGACTTGAATACCATTATCTTTCTATTCTATCATCCTGTTCCAAGAACAAAAGATTAAAAATAGATTTCCAATTTTGTGTAAGCTTTGAAGTATATATTACTTTGAATTGCAAATGCAAAGAAGTAGTTTAAATGATTCTACACAGGTACCCTCAGGCTATCAAAACAAAACTTAGAGAAAGATATGGGTGATCAACAATCATATGAAGATATATTTTAAATCACTAAATCAAAGAAACCTGCATGGGTACAAAATATTTATAACAAATCTCTTCAGAGTAGCAAAATTGGTGAAAGGTTGCACAAATTACATGAATGGAATGGAATGGAATACTATTGTACCATAAGAAAATGATGAAATGGACAATTTCACACCAAACTGGTGTATTGATCAGAGTGAAGTAAACAGAATAAGAAGAATATTTTATACAATGACAACATGATAAATACATGTAACTTTGAAAGAACAGAACTCAGATCATTACAATGACATACTTATGGAAGACCTAAGACAAAATGCAGTACCTTTCTCCTACCTAAGAGATGATGAACTTAAGATCCAGAAACAAATATTTTGGAAGTGGCTAATATGAGAATTAATTTTGCTTTATTATTTATTTGTTGTGATTTTATTTTTTCTTTCTTTTCATTGTTTACTATTCATTAGGAGCAGGGAGGAAAAATAGGAGAAAGAAAAATGAATATTAATTGTAAAAAATTAAACTGAGAAAGATAGGGATAAGAATTGTAGAAAATTCATTTTAGAATTCCTTTTTTCTTTAAATAAATGCTCCACTCAACAGCCACCCTATACATGAAGCCTTTCCTGATTTCCCTTCCAATGCTCTCCCTCCACACACTACCATATTTTTTTTACCTTTTTTTTTAAATTTTAAATATGCTTCCTTTATCTTTAGTATTTCCTTGTCTTTTTTCTCACCAAAAAGGTTCGGAAGGGAGAAATGTTTGTATAGCCTCAAGGTATGAAGGTAAACCGCAATTGTATGAGGAGCTTGAGGTACTGCCAAGACTTTTGAAAACAAAAGGCTTGATAGATTTATGGTACCACGCCACAGCAGTACATCAGAGAAGACCACATGAATGGTGTAGTAGGTCAGGGAGGGGAACTCTCGGGCCCCTTCTCCCATGATCAAACCTACTCCCCTCTGACCTGGCTAGGAACTGTCTTCCCCTTGTGTGGGACAGGTCCAAGACCCCCTTTCCCAAATTAACTAGTCAGACATCTTCAGGTACAAAGAGAAATTATTTATTTCAACCCTGCAGGGAGAAGCCCAGACACACAGCTGGGAGCCATCCCAAATCCAGCCATGTGCTCCTGGAACCCACCTGCTTCCACCTTGTCCAAGGTTTAAAAGCAGATGACCCAAGCCCCTTCATTGGATAGAGCAAAAGAAAGCAACCCCCCCTTGGCCAATGGTCACCAATGCTGTCTACCGCTGTGGGTCATGTCACTTCCCACGGGTGTGATTTGAGGGCCTGACCTTTAGACCACTGGACTAACTGCAACCCGGGATCTAAGGCTGAGAATAAGGATCATGTGACTTATTGAAACCTGAGTCCCAAGAGCTCACCTTCCCATGCTAGGGATAGGATCATGTGATCCAGGTCCAGTATCAATATTGAGAAAGCTTCATTTAATCCATCTCATTCACATTCAACCTCAGTGGTACATACCACCTGCCCATCTTCCTTCTCCAGTTTTTGCTTTGAAAATTATAGTGAGATCAGTAGTATATTCCTTCTTGTAAAAAGAAAAAAAAAGTGTTTCAATTAACTCTTTCCAGTATTGCTCTATTCACCATTCCAATGCCTTCCTCCCCCAAAAAAGACCCTTCTCTTGTCACCATTCCCCTATATGTGGTGTCTTCCTCTATTAGAATCCAAACTTCTGGAGAAGAGGGGTTTTCTTGGCATTATATAACTGCCTCCCGCTTTTGGTAATGCATACATGACACATAGTAGGTGCTTAGTAAATAAATGCTTGACTGATTGACTGAAAGCTATAAAGACTTTTTAATCTCCTCTAAGCAAAGAAAAACCCACACTGATGGAATCACAGGACATGTTGACTAGAATTTACTTCACTTGAAATCAGAAAACCTGGAGTCAAATCTAAGCCTCAGATATTAATTAGTTGTGTGACTCTGACCTAGTCATGTAACCTCAATTTCTTCATCTGCAAAAAGGGAATAAGAATAACTATAATACTTCACCAAGATGGAAGGATTAAATGAATTAAATTCTTTCTAAACCTTCAAGTGTTATCTAAATATCAGTTATTATTATTATCATCAATATTTGTACTTCTTGCTTCATGAGCTATTTTGAATAAAGTGTTTTTTTAACTTTATAACAACACATCTGTTATGTATTATTATTGTGTTTAGGAAGGAGGAATTTTAATATTTTTAAAGCTACTTAGAGCTCCCCCAGCACAAGCATTAAACTTAGTCCACGTCACATTTCCTAGTCTCTTTCAAGAAATACTCATCTCCCATAGAGATGGCAGGTGAAATGCAATAAGAACCTACATGATTAAAGACTTCTCTGGGTCCTGACTATTATCCACTCCTTGCCCCCTTGATGCCAGTTTGCTGTCTTCCCGAGCTTGTACTTTTGCTACCAGATATGCTTTGAGAAACAACTTAAAGAAAGCCAACCCTGGTCTCAGGAGTAACAAGATCATCATGAGGCTGGTTACATATCATTGTGTGGCATTTTCACATGTGGGTAGCCACTTAGATCAAATTTACTGTACTGGGCTGAACCTGGCTGAGGAAGGGATGCTCAGCAGCCTGTAACTTGATTCTCACAAACATTCCCTGCTGCTGAAAACGTCACCCTAAATAACAGAGGGCATGTCGACTTCAATGGCTTTCCAATGAATCTGCTGCAGCTTTTCCCTTTGCAAAGCTGCAGCTACTCCAAACTAGCTTTATGAACTTATAAATTATAGCAGCTGCTGTCAAAAGAATGAATGATAAGTGATTTAAATGGTACTTTATAATGCTTATTTTTAACATAATCTCAGCAAGAGGAGAAAAACATAAACATTAAGAAAAAAATATGAAGACGACATAAAGGTGGTTCCTTAATTTACAAGAAGGTGAGGGAGTAGGATATGAATTTTAATTAATTGGGGGTGGGCAAGAGAAGATAAAGGATATTTTCCTTTTTATAATACCTATATATGGACATAATGGTTCTTTTGTGTCTGATCATTCCACTAGGGATCAATCTTAGAGATCAAGAATAAGAACAACTATGCAGCAGAACAAGGAAGGAATTAGGTATATTTGTACCACTGTGATAATATAAGAGGAGGAAGAAATGGGAGAGAACATTGTATATTTACTGTGTACTAGCTATAATATACTTAAATTTCTTCTTTAAATTAAAGGTGCCACCAAAGTGAATATGTAGGATTTGGGAAGGGGGAAAAAGGGAAGGGCCAAGACACAAATAGCTTTCTTCGAATTATAACTTTCAGTTATTTCACTTGTGTCCAACTCTTTGTGACCCCATTTGAGGTTTTCTTGACAGAGATACTGGAGTAGTTTGCTGTTTCCTTCTCCAGTTCATTTTACAGGTGAAGAAACTGAGACAAAATAGGGTTAAATTACTTGCCCAGGATCCCACAGTAAATAAGTGTCTAAGGTCAGATTTGAACTCAGGAAGAGGAATGGCATTCTATCCATGTGCACTTAGCTACCCTCCACCTATAATAATAGGGAAAAATGATAATGTCTTACCCTTGGATTCAAAAAAACAACCACAAATATAAAACTGGACAGACATATTTCGATAGGAGTTCAATCTGGAATTTTGGTGGACTGCAAGTTCAATGAGTCAACAGCTAAATGCTATTAATGATAACAAGGTTACTATTTTATGATCTTGGCTTGCACTGTTTTAATCATACCTTTGATTTCACTGGTATAAGGAACATTGCCTATCAATGAAAATTATCTTCTGCTCTGCAACTTAAAGCAATTCTCTAGTCTCAGTTTGCAGCTAGATAGCACAATGGATAGATTGATGGGCATGAAATCAAGAGCTAATTGAATTGAAATCAGTACAATGGCCTCAGACACTTACTAATTATGTGAGCCTGGGCAAGTCACTTATCCCTGCTTTCCTCAGTTTCCTCATTTATAAATGAGGTGACAAAGGAAATGACAAATAATAACAATATTTTTGCCAAGAAAATCCTAAAAGGGGTCACAAAAAGTTAGATACCACTGAAAAGTGACAATCTTAGATAGACATCTAGTTCAACTCTCTTATTTTGGAGAGGCAGAAACTGAGATCTACAAATATCAAGAGATTTATTCAAGGTCATACCAATACCTCTACCTATCAAGTTCTTTTATTGAAAAACCAGAGTTTGGTTCAAAAGGCAGGACTAGGAATAAAGGGCAGAAGTTACAAAGAAGATTATCATAATCACCTCTTTGTCCAATCTTTTCTTTTTCCAACTACACAGTACTATTTTCATCAAGTTGTATCCTTCTCTAGACATGCTCTTAGTTTGGAGATTTCCTAACTAATGAAAGAGTCTTAAAATTATCTTTAGATAGAAAGCTCCAGATTTGGCCCGACCAAGGTAGATTACAGTGGGTCTATAAATCTTCATTATTTCAGATGTTATTTTTCTTTTAATACAACCTAAAATCATATCTTATACAGATACTAGTTTTCTATGAATACAGCCCACAATCATAGCTTTCTGTCTACCAAATATACTTTTAGCAAGCTTCATTTCTTAAGTCTTGAAGACTTTCCAATAGAGACCCTTCAAGCACCAAACATTTCTACTAACCTGACCTATGCATGATATTCTATTCCTTATCTCCATGAATTTGTACAAGCTGGTTCTTCTCTCTGGAATGCACTTTCTCCTCACAGAATCCCTAGTTTCCTTCAAAGCCCAATTCAAGTAGTACTTACTACAGAAATCCTATCCTGATATCCCTATTGCTAGTACCCTCTCCTGAGAAATTAATCTATAAATGTCGTATTTGCTTTATGCATACATGCTGGTTTCTCACAATAAAGTGTAAACTTTTAAGGACTAATTTTTTTGTCTTTTCATTCTCAGGGCCTAGCCAGTGGCAGATAGTACAGTGGATAGTGCTGGGACTGGAGTCATTGGAAGACCTGGGTCCAGAAATGGCCTCAGATACTTACCAGCTGTGTGACCCTGGGCAAGTCACTTAAACTCTGCCTCACTGTTCTCAACAGTAAAATGGGGATAATAATAGCACTTATCTCTTAGAGTTATTGTGAAGATCAATTGAGGTAACATTTATTAAAGCCCTTAGCACAGTGACTGGCACATAGTAATTGGCAGTAAACTGCCAACATCTTTCTGGATAATCATTCTATCATTTAAGACACCTCCACCTTCCAGTTTTATGACCTCTGAAAAATTGAATAAGTATGCCATGAGTGTCTGGTCATTCTCTTATTTTGCAATGTTGCTTTTTAAAATAGGGATCCATTACCTCAACACAATACTCTACCCAGGACCAAAGCAGCACAGAGATCAATCGCATCTCCTACATTCTTTGATCTGTCACTATTAAAGTAACTTAAAATTAACTTTTTTATTTAACATTTTTTTCAACTCATTATTGCCTTCTGTTGAACTTTTGATTTTCTTTCACTTAAACTGTTGTTAGACCAAGTATCTCCTATCCTGCCATTCTGTAAGTTATTTTAAAAAACCTAAATGCATATATTTGTATTCATGACTATGAAATTTCATATTGTTGATTTTTTATTCATAAAGAGAAAATCTAAATTGGAAAATGAGTTTTTAGATAAAATTATGGAACTGCAAATCAAGGTTAGGAAGCTAAATGAACTAATTAAGTTAACCAACATCATTAAAAAGTTTTCTTTTCAAAAAAGGGAATATAATCTATTTGCAGTAAAATATGGCAGCTCCTTTTGTGGTGGTTGAGAATTGGAAATTGAAGGGATACCCATCAGTTGAGGAATGACTAAAGTAGATGTGGTATATGATTGTGATGGAATATTATTGACCAACAGGATGATTTTAGAAAAACCTGAACTTGTGTAAACTTATGCAAAGTGAAATAATCAGGACCAGGAGAACATTGTACACAGTAACAATACTGTACAATGAACTGTGAATAATTTAGCTATTCTCAGCAATACAATGACAAAAACAAAACAATCTGAAAGGACTCAGGATAAAAAAATGATGTTGTCTGAAAATAGATTGAAGCATACTATTTTTCTTTTCCTTCCTTCCTTTTTCCCTGTCTTTGTCTTCCTGTCTCCGTCTGTCTCTCTCTTTCGTTACACAAAATGATTAATATGGAAATATTTTACATCATTGTACATATATAACATATCCTATTGCTTTCCATCTCAGAAAAGGGGGAGGGGTAAGAGGGAGGGAGAGATAGAATTTGGAAAAAGAAAATAAGATTTATTTTAGTCTACCTCATAGAAGAATTCGCCAGTAGGTAGAATTGAGGGTAAAATCTTTTCATTGTGAATACTGATTTTCAACTTATAAAATAAATGTAACATTTAACTAATGTTAAAAGTTGTTTTACATGAAAGGGGGAATAATAAAAATTAGCACCATTAGAGTTGTGAACAAATGTATACAAAACATTTCATAAAACCTAAAGCATAATTATTTAAGGATAAACTATGATTATCATTAGCTGGAGAAACAGCAAACCAATACAGTATCTTTTCCAAAAACCTCCAAATGGGGTCACTAAGTCAAAAGTGACTGAAAAAAAACTGAACAATAATAATGGTCATTATTAGCTGAGACAGGTAGGTGATATTAGTGAATAGGGTTGACCTTGGAGTCAAGAAGATCTAAGTTCAAATTTTACCTTAGATTCTTATACTCTAGTAGACAAGTCATTTAATTTCTATCAACTCAGTTTTCCCATCAGCAAAATGGGCATAAAATAGTTCCTATCTCATGAAGTGTTGTGAAGATCCAATGAGATAATACATGTAAAGCAAAAATGTTGTGTAATTAACTATCTTTTCCAGATTTTTTATTTTGGGTGGAAACCATGTCTTGTGTAGCAATCACATGTTGCCCAGACAGCCATTAATTATTTTCATTTAGTCCCTGTTAAGCTACATTTTTTCTTTTATCATGTCTTTGTTCCTTCAAGTCTGCCCATTAAATTTATGGTAACCAATTTCACCTGTTTAAAATTATGCAAATTTATTTCAAAAGCTTGTCATCTCAGTAATTTTAAAAAAAACATTTCAATCTTGGGCAAACCTTTTCACCTGATCTTACTCTCTTTATCTGCAAAATGAAGGGTTTAAACTAGAAGACCTCTGAAATCCTTTCCAGGTCAAAATCCTATGATCTCATGACAGGACCAAAGACTATGCCCTTTGGCACATGCTAGAGAGCTTCTCCAAACTGACATTGATCCACTGATCAGTATTTCTTGAGTATAATTATGTAGTCAGCTATATAGCTACTAACCTAATTAATTATCCAGTTCACATTTCTCCACTTTATCTACATGGTTATAATTTTAGTTCAGAGCAACTAGTACTAGATGAGAGTCAGGAAATCAGGTTTGAATCCCTGCTTTAACGCGTCCCAGCTTATATGACCTAGAACAATTAACTTTCTAATTCCATTTCCTCATCATAATTCATATATCTTATAGTATCTTCATCACAGTCTTGCGGTAAGGATCAAATGAAATGGTGTATGTAAAAGTCCTTTTTTTTTTCAGCTATGACTAGGCAATTAAGCAGTTATTTTTTGAAGATGAAGAAGAAGGAATGGGAATAGTCTTGCCTAGATGATGGAAAATAGATTAGATGACCACCAGTTTCCTCTTAGTCTTAGGAGTTTACAATGCTATAATCACACACAGAAATAGAAGCAAAGCTTTAGTCAATTGAGGGTGGGAAAAAAAAAGTCTTTTCAGCCTACTGCAACATCTATTTATAGTTGACACTCCCACAAATGATAACATTCCTCATTTGCTTTTGGAATACAAAAATATGTGACATTCTTAAGGGCTACTGAAAACATCCAAGAGTATCCTCCTGGCCTGATTCCTCTCTGCCTGCACGTCATTTTAATTTTAAAAGCAGACAAGAAAATCCTTTTGAAAAAGAAAGTAAGATTTATTTTAGTTTACCTCATAGAAGAATTCACCAGTAGGTAGAATTTAGGGTAAAATCTTTTCATTGTGAATACTGATTTTCAACTTATAAAATAAATGTAACATTTTCCCCTATCCCCAGGTCTCAGCTAGAAGACACAACACAAAAATGGGAGACAATATTCAATTACCTCCATTTCCTTGTTTCAATAAAGGACTAGAATATTTTCATGTCTCTCTTAGCTAATAGTGGTAATTGAAAAAGGTGAATGAAGGCTTAGCTACAAAAATGTAAGTTCTTTATTGTAGTTGAATTATTTTCCCAGAGCAGATAAGGACACAGGTTTTAAGAATAGCAGATTCTACCTTCCATGCAAATTTCAGAAAAAGCAGGATAACTGACATTGTCCCAAAAGTTAGGTTCCACGTTTTTCTCTAACTGCTTCTTTGATGATACAATGCCTAGCATTGTATTAATTACTTAGAAAAGATATGTGTATAAACAGTTTTTCCCCCCAATTAGAGAAGAGTCTGATAGTAAAAAAAAGTCTATGACCTGAGATTTATTTACATATCATTTGCCCAAAATCTCTATCACCATTTTCCTGGTGATTTCATGAGCAGAACTACTTGACTCTGTTTCTATACAATTCGTACCACCATTTTGCAAACATCATTTCTTTCATAGATTTTTCCAAGCAATCCTTTTTTTATTAAAAATTTTTTTTCAAATTTTCAAAGCATCAGTCAATTTTACCAACCTATGGTTTATATTCATTCAGCTCTCTTACTTTTATTGTGGAAAATGGAAAACTGTCATTCTTCAGTCTTAAAATAACTCTTCCATTCTATACCATCTTTCAGATATCAGTGAATCAGCAATCACATTTTATTGATTCTTTTAGTACTCTGGGATGTAGTTCACCTGGTGACACATGTATCCTGGATAACTAGCTAACTATATCTGCTGATTTACCTTGGGATTCTACCCCTCCTCCATTAGCCATTTTGATCTCATTAGCCATGTTAAGTCCAAAAATGATTTATTTTCTTTGACAGAGAAAACAGAAGAAACATAATCTGTCTTAATGATCTTGTATCATCAACTCATCAGTCTTAAAATTTTACTAAATATAACAAGAAAAAAAATCACTTTTTTAGGAGCAGCTAGGGGCACAGTGGTTAGAGCACCACCCCTGAACTCAGGAGAACTTGAGTTCAAATGTGGCCTGAGACACTTAACACTTCCTAGCTGTGTGACCCTGGGCAAGTCACTTAACCCCAATTGCCTCAGGAAAAAAAAAATTCACTTTTTTGTTTGTCTTTGGCACTTCTAACTGACCCTCAGTTTTAGGTTGAGCTTCAGGAATCCTGAAACAATTCTATTAGGAACTTACTTACTTGTATATTATATGTCTTTACCTCCACTTTAAAATCTAAGTTCATTAATAAGTTCCTTGAGCATCTACATCACATAAGTTTCTAATGATAAGTTTTTTTCCTCACTTTTGAGATTTTTCCCATGTCCCTTGGCCTAGAATTTTAGGTCACAGAAGTCTATCCATCCTTCCTCTGAAGTCTTTAAAAATCTGCTCTCACCTACTCTAGGTATGTCAGAAAACTCCTGGCTATGCTTTCCACATGTAAGAAATTCTAAAACTGCACAATCACTTCCCACTCCCCAAAAGTTCCTATTATCATAACATGCAACTAATTCCATTCAATCCTTTTTATTGCTTCTTCTGCCTAATAAGGGATAAAATTAAAATGAAGATAAATCAAGAAAAAATTAGCTGCTGTGTCTGGATCATTGAAGCCCCCATTTATCCCTCCAGTCCCGGTTTTCAGTCTGTGTCCTAGAGCATTTAGCTCTTTCTTCTTTCTGTCAAGGTAGTCTTTAAGCCATGATCCAGAAATCCAAAACCCATGATAGAATCATAGATAGTTAAGAGTGAAAGGGGCCTTACAGGCCCTCTAGTTCCATACTCTTCACTTACAGATCAGGAAACTGAGGCCCAGTGTGGTTAGGTAATTTGACCAGGGTCCCATAGATATCAATGGCAGAACCAAAATTAGAATCCAGAACCTCTGGTGTCAAACCTACTGCACTAACATACCACCTCCTTAATGAATTGCCCAAATTTGCTTTTCTCTTCTAAAGCCCTCACCTCCATCTGGCAACAGTGATAAAGACATCCTCTATCCCCCAAGGCCTTCAGTTCCCTGCCTAGGACTTCATAATCTTCCTCCATGCTTTCCAAATCCCTTCTGGAAGTATCAGCTGGGCCCCACACCCAGATGAAGGACCCAAGGTGGGATGACAACTTTTACTGAGTTCTCCAACACCTACAGTTCATGTCAGGGCAGCTAGGTGGCGCCATATAACGCATAGAGCACTGGGACTGGAGTCACCTTTCTGAGTTCAAATGGGGCCGGGGGCCCTTACTGTGAGTCCTGGGCAAGTCTGTCACAGGAGCTGGAGAAATGGCAAAAAGAAATGGCAAAAACCATTCCCTATCTTTGCCTCTGGGCCTCGAGATAGACCTAATCAAAACTGAGAGGTGTTTCTGTTTCCCTCAGAAAGGGAGCCCCCAGCCATCACCTTTTTCCTTTTTGTGCCCTTTATTGAATGTCTTACCTGATGTAAACCTTTCTTTGTTCACTCTGCAGCTGTTACTCAGTGTTTCAGCTCTCCGCTTTGGGATGTCTATCCCCTATCTCCCTTTTTTTCTCCCTCTTCTCTGTGTCACATACTCCTACTCTCCAATATCCTGACACAGTTCAGAATTATCTTCTGCCTTTTCAAATCCTTTTTGTTTTCTCATTTTATACTGAAGTCCTTCATGCATTTTCTTTAAAGGAATATTTTATTCTTTGTCATTGTTTCAGTCATGTCCAGCTCTGTGACCCCATTTGGGGTTTTCTTGGCAGAAATACTGAAGTGGTTTACTATTTTCTTCTGCAGCTCATTTTACAGATAAGGAAACTGAGGCAAATAAACCAGGATTACACAGTTAGTAAATGTCTGAGGTCAGATTTGAACTCGAGAAGATGAGCTTCATGACTATGCACTATCGAGTCACCTGGCCTAATAACCTACGAAAGGGCTTTCTTGAAGCCCCTTTACCATCTCTTCTAGGAGAGAGACCATCCTGCTGAAGCATGGCTTGAGATTTGGTTTTCTCTCTCTCTACTTGCCCCCCCAGGACTCAGATAATACGAGCCAGCTTAATATTCTCTCTATCTGGCATTTCTTACATTTATGGGCTCATGTCTATTTGTAAAACCAGTTTCTGAGTTGCCATCAGTGATGATCCAGGGATGATCAGAGTTGCAGAAAGGTGAGTTTTTACTCTCACAAGCAGTGAGATAATGCAGTGGACAGAGAGCTGGACCTAGAGAGAGATGTTCTAAGTCAGTTTCAGATACTTCCTCTGTTTGCCTGTATTTTCTCAAACACAAAATGGGGATATTATGGTAGTAAACTGCTAGGGTTGTTGTGAGGATCAAATAAAATATTTGTAGAGCACATAGCACAATGCCTGACACATAGTAGGCACTATACAATTGCTAATTATTATTATTATCATTATCTTTATCTCAACTTCTGTGTATCAACTTTTGCCTTACTGTGGGTTTGCTTTTACATCTATCTCTTGAGCAAATCTTATTTTTTGATCTTTATTTAAATTCCTGATGTAGGAAGAGATCCCAGCAATAAATAATTCAAACCCCTTTCACAAATGCTGCATTTAAGAGAAAGATGCATATCTCTCTAAATTATTTTCCTTTCCCTGTACCGAGCAACTCTTGCCAAATAACCAGATGCTATTAGAGACAGGAGAATTGATAAAGGGAAAAAAGTCATCAAGTGTTTATCTTTCTTAACCCTAGGCTTCTTGACAGGCTCTCTTCCAATTATCAAGGCTACACACAGTTGTTTTCAATTACACTTGATGGCCATAGGTGACAGTTGGAGTAAGTACTTTGATCTTGAAAGTATGTTGCTATTATCATAAACTCTTCCCTTACCCCCCAAATATACCAAATAAGAGACTGAGGTCTCTTACAGAAAAGAAACCAGATGCATTTATTTCCTAAGAGTCAAGTCAGATAAAGATGGCAATTCAATAACTGGTTTTACAAATAGACATGAGCCCATAAATGTTAGAAATGCCAGGTAAAGAGAATATCAAGCTGACTCATAATACCTGAGTCTTGGGGAGCAGGTGGAAAGATAGAAGAGAAATATGAAGGAATATGTTTTTTAAAGTAGTTGGCCTTATCTATTTCCTGGACAACTGCCCTGCTTAGCTTGCTTAATGTTTGAATGTGCCCTAGGAAAATATCTGATGTAAGTGACCAAAAAATGGTTTTTTTGTTTATGTGGGGGTGTTATGTTGTTTTTCTTCCACAAGAGTTTTTCCATATGTCCTGTGAGAGTTAAGGTAAACAATTGTGGACGATGTTCATCCATCTTGTATTTACTAATTTTCTTTTTTTCCAAATGAGAAATTTGATCAAATCAGTTCTTTCACACTGCTTTTAGGCAAATTTTAATGAAGGGACAAGTAGTAACCAGACATAACATCCAATTTAGTGCTACCTGACTGGTTGGTAATAAAGCTATTATGAAGATTTTGGATGGGTTGCCCTGTTAAGAGGCAATATGATGTAATTGGATTAGATTTAGAGAAATACAAAACAATTTGAATTCTAGTGGCAATCTTGCCACAAACTAGCTGTGTAACCTTAAATTTTCTCATCTGTAATATAAGGAGATTGGACTGGATGACTCTAAGGTCTCTTTAAATTTCTGAATCTCAGTGATCACCTAGATGTACCTTATGGGACAATTTTGTTTGTTTTTTTAAGTGCCTTACCTCCTCCATCCTTTTTTCTTTATAAGTATGTATGATTCTGGCTTATATTCTTTACTTAGGTCTATTCAGGCTTGAAATCATTGTCCAGATATAGCAAGGTTTTAGATAAGAATGGAAATCTCCAACCTGAATTCTATTCCCAGGCTTACCTGATTCATGAGAGGGAAGTTCACAGAAGCAATTAAAATATATTATCAGGAAAGGAAACAATGCCAATAATTCCTTGCCCAGGGCATTGGCAATGTGTATGAGTGCCAAAGACATTAAGAACATTGTTTCTCTAATATAGATCCACCCTAAATGACCTGGGGCTAATTGAATTTGCCTGTTTCTCATTGATTAAAAAAAAATAGAGATAAGAAAACGACCAAAAAATATGTAATATGATCCCTAAATATCTCATATAATACTAGCAGTTTTATCACTTCTTTCCCATGGCCTTAGACAAATTACAACCTTTCTGAGCATCAGATTCCTCATCTGTAAAATACAGGGTGTGACCTGAAGAATTTCTCAAGACATATAGAACCCCCTCACTCTAAACTCTATGAGCTTAGGATTCTATGAAGATTCTTTTGCAAAAACTCTGCTAAAAAATCTTTTCTTAACATTAAGATTGTCACAGAAAAAATCATACATATACAAATAGGCTGTGACATCCAATGATGATTTTACCTGCAAGAAGTGGCTTAAGAAATATTAAGAATAAAAATCTGAAAAGGAGGTGGACTTTCATTTGCAAAGAGCAAAGAATGACAGATGGATAGCCCACATGCTATAGTGCTTTCCTCCTAAAATGTAAAAAGACCTAAAAGAAGGCCTCCAGACCATTGAGTGAGTCCTCTTTATAAAATGTATAGAAAAACATATATAAAATATAAGAATTGCATGAGAAAGCATAGAGAGTTCATAATTGATATACACTGTGGGAATATTCATGTCAATGAGATCATGAAGCCATTTCATTATACCAGGTTTAATCCATCATTCCAATTTGTTGAGATCTTTTAGGCCCCAATTCTGTCATTCAGTCTATTAGCTATTAATCCAATCGTGTTATTCACAAATATGATAAGTATGCCATTTATTCCTTATGGAAATATTGACTGGAATTGGGTCAAAGCCTAAGAGCTCTCTACTAAAAACCTTGTTCTCATACTTCAACCAGTTCTGAATCTACCTGTCCTATCACCGTGTTCATATCTCTCCATGTTATACCCAGGGACATCTTGAGAGATTTTGTCAAATGTCTTATTGAAACCCAGATGTTGTATTATAGCTGTAGTGTTTTCTTGAGAAAAAAGAAAATAAAGTTAGTCTCATAACTTTTATTTCATCTGACGGTATCTAATTAGTTTAAACTTCTGTCATATGAAAAATTGCATGACCTCTATAACAATTTTAAGATAGCATCTATCTATTGCTGCTAATTGTTCTCTGATGTGAACTCTAAAGATGGTTTGTTTCTTATAGGGAAATTCTAGAATGTTATTAAATCTGCTGCAGTTTAGATAATGAAACTGATGCCCAATGGGATTTTACACATGGTAGTTTTACTCATTTCTTGGCTACATGCCAGATCAATAATTGAAAGCAACACTCAAATATACAAACTTCTCTATTCCAACAGGGGGGATTTAGCATTATTCACAGAGGAGCACACATCTACCCATGTAGGCCAGGGAGTGTTTGCATGCACATGCATACTGAAACACACATATCTTCAATGGTCATCAATCAGATGACTGATGCACAGATGTCATTTCAATTGTTTTTAATAAGGCTATAATATATACATATATGTCTATACACCCACATATATATATATATCATATTATTAAACTGACAATTCTTAACACCTTTTAATTGAACACAAAACTCACATTCTTCAGTGTCCATCTTATACACATGTATAGTCAGTATAGTGAAAAGTGTTTTTCTATCCTTATGTTTCCTTAATTCTCCTCCATGCCCTTGACACAGCCTTTTACAAAGAGACCATGAATAACTTAGGCTTAATTTATTTGTTTGTCTCACATAAGCCTGATTAGAGCAATTGAGAAAAATTACATTCATAAATCTTCTTGCCAAGATAATTAATTATGCACAAAATACCCCAATCTGCCTCTGATTTTCATTAATGAAGCAGATTATCTGCAAAATAAAATGCTGCTGGCACAGAAAAGGAAGGTCAGATGCTCCATTCTCTATTTAAAATAAGTGCACTTTTACATATTAAAAACATTGATAAAGAAAAGAATGGTGATTATGCTTATCAACTCATCCTATCCGTATTAGAAAAAGAAAAAAGAAGCTGCATTTTTTCTTTGGTCTTTTTAGAGGAGTCATTTAGGGTAGTTTTTATTTGGTGCAGCTGCAGCTAGAAATCTTATCTGTTGTGACCTGGAGTCATTTACCTCCCCTAACAAAAGGGAATTAGTCATACTTTTGAATTCTTCACTAGACTCAAATACAAATGCTTTAGGCCACAAGTACTTAAAAATAGACAAGTGCCAAATCCATCTTTGAATAGGACACTCATTCAGAAAACTCCAGAAATCATCTGGTCAGTGAGAATATGCTTCTGTCAAATCAGCACTATGGTTCTCCATTTAATTTTTAATATTTCTAATCAAATAAAATGACTTTCAAAAAATAACCAAAACACAAAATGTGCCCAATGACTTAACCAACTATACCTCATGAATTTGGTGGAACATTTTGTGCCATAAAGAAGAGAATAAATGGAAGAATTTTGAATATATCTGAATGAATCTGTCTTATAGAGAGGGGAGTAAAAAGAGAGTGTCATTCATGCAATCTATTCTATGGCTACAACAAGATATATAAAGACAACACTAAAAAGTATGTATCATTGCTTTCTGTTAAAAAAATCAATAAAAAATGGCATAAAGGAATTAATTAGTAAAGTTATTTCAGTGTTTGTTAGGGTTAGTTGTTTCAAAAGAAAATATAAGAAAAAGTTTTATACAAAAAACAAAAGAAAACATCAGATTTACTCTTAAGATAGATCAAGACTTGACAAAAACTATGCAAAATGATTTGCACTAGCTGTTTTACTCTAACACTGGCATATAGACATCAGTAGCCATTATCATGACAACCCTCAGTTTTTATTTCCAGGAAAAGATAGATCTACATTAGTTCATGATTTGACTCACCTGGATTATAATAGATCTAGACTATCAAGTAAATCAAACAGGCACTTCATATTAATTGGTTTTCAATCAATAACAACATGGTCACATAATAAGTGTTGTTTCCACATTGGTTTTTATTTTATTTTAGCCATTCCTATTTTGTTCTAGATCTGTAATGACTGCCAGTTCTATTAGCAGTGACTACAAAAGGCAGTGATAATGCTGGAATCAAAAAAATTAAATACCCTGAATTCTCCTATTTAAGTTATTGTCTTATTCATTGACTATAATAATAATTATAAACATACTCTTGATTATTCAAAGGCAATTGGATTAGGAATCAAGGAGTACTAAGGAGGAGCAGAATTGAGAGAAAGAAAACTTCATTTTTTTTCTTTAATGGACACACAACTTTAAAATTTCATTCTGTCAATGTTAGTGTCTAATAATCTAATCACTTTGAAGGATGATTTTATATGTATCAACTTTTTCAGTTTATTCACAAACCTTAGGGTTAATCAATTAGCATTTGTTAAATGCCTAATATGTCCCAGAACAGTGAGTGATAAGTGCTAGGGGAAAAAATACAAAAAGTGAAACTACTTTCAAGGCACATAAAATTTCATCAGGAAAGGCACCATGATAGATACAAAATAAATATATACTATAAAATTCAAAACAGGCTAATAAAAAGTAGTTTGAGAAGAAAATATTAGCAGGTGGGGAGAATCAGGAAGAAAAGCTTCTTATAGAAGATGATGTTTGAACTCTGTCTTCAAGGAAGAGAAGGATTTGCTACTAGACATGGTATGTTAATTTTTTTTCCTATGGTTCCACTGATGAAAATAACTCTGGATACCACTATCCTGTATTAATTGTCTCCTCTCAGAATATGGGCTCTTTGGAGGCAGAGACAGTCTTAATTTTTGTATTGGATCTCTAGGAGTTCCTATAGTGGTTGGTGTATTTTAAGTGATGAATAAATGCTTTTTTCATACATTCATTCATTTATGAGGCTAGCTCTCCAGTGAGAATCTATCTATACAGTGCTTGACAAGTGGATAAAATTTATTGTGAGATTCACTCTTAAAATCAGTTTTATCTTGTTAGAGGATGACAGAGCTCATATTCTGTAATATTTCTAAGGACTTGAGCCATCTCCAGATCATGACAAGAGATTGGAGGAGAAGTTTTATACAAAGTTCATCTCAATAGGAGAGATTAAATCTTAAGTAAAAGTATCTGGGTTCCTTGAGATAAGAAATCATAAATGTTTTTTCTAGTGAATATAATTGAATATAAGATGACTGGTATTATCAAGCCATCTCTTCACTCTCTATTGAATTGAGATTTTTTTGACTAGGTTACTGAGTTGCAAAATTAATCTTGAACTTTCTAAAATCATTATGTGATTTTTAACTAGTGCAACATAGGATAGCAAGAATAATATAATGTAGTGGAAAGAGTATTGAATTCAGAGTTACTAAATGTAGTTTGAAAGTTTAGTTTGGCTACTCATTACTAGTAAGACTGGGGTTAAAGATTTTCCCCTCTCAGACTCAGTTTCTTTATTTTTAAAGAGAAATGATAATTGGATTGGTTCATTCCTATTGCTCATTCAATTCTAATTTTTTAGTCCTTCAAGGATTTGTGATTTGGATCACTAGTTTTCATCTCCACTCATGCAGGCTTCATTTCTTTTATGAGTAGATGGCTTATGAAAGTCATTGCTTCTGAATTTTTTATTATTCTAAAACCATAGTGATGAACCTCTCCAAATTTAACAGGTCTAGTTCACAGACAAAAGAAATATACCATCCACTATCCCATATTGTTAGGATTTACTAGCACCTCATTCTATTGCCATTGTCTTTGAAAATATAGGAACTCTCCACATCACAATGAGGCATTAAAATAAGATTTGAAGGTCCAGCTTTAACTTTGTATTTTAAAGCATTTATTCTGTATGTTAAAATATTTTTAGAAATAGCATATAATCTTAGTCAATTAGTATATATTTTGTAGTATTTCTACCACTTCGAGAAATTTTCTCTATAAACAAAATATTTCAGTAAAGTGATTTCTAAATCTATTAAATGCAAATTGTATGCCTGCAAAATTGAGAATTTAAGAGAAATGGAGGATTTTTATGAAAATATCCAAATAGATAGAGCATGAAATAGAGATCCTAAACAATCTAATTTCAGAAAATGAAATTAAACTAGTTACATAGGAACTGTCAAAGAAATAAAATTGTGGTCCCATTGGATTAACAAGTAAACTCTATTAGATATTTAAAGAAATATATATATATATATATATATGCATGTATGTATGTATACACACACTACACAAATTATTTTTAACAATTAAGAAAGAAAAAATTTTTCTCTCAAACTCTTTTTAAGAAACATAGTTCTAATTACCCAAATAATGAAAGGTTAAAGCAAAGAAAGAAAGGAAGAAAGAAAATCAAACCACAGACGTGTCACTATCAAATGTTTCAAGATTTTAAAACAACATCCTATTTAAAAGACTACAGGAAATAAATCCAAAATTTATTCATGATAGTCAAGCTCAATTTCTACCAGAGATTCAAGAATCACAACTATCTATATTAAAAATAAAAACACCTTCAAAGCACATGGTTATACCAATAAATACAAGAAAAAAACTCCAAGAAAATATAAAGCTCATTCTTGCTTTAAAAAAAAAAAACACACTTTAATACATAGTAGAAGAAACATTTAAAATGATGAAAGTATATGTCTAAAGGTGATGTAATGGATAGAATGACAGTCTGGGATCAGGGAGACTCATCTTTCCTGAGACATTAACTAGCTTATGGAATCCTGAGTAAATCACTTAATCCTGTTTGCTGCTGTTTCCTCTTTTGTTAAGTAATCTGGAAAAGGAAATGGCAAAGTACTCCAATATCTTTGCTAAGAAAATCCTAAATGGGGTCATGAATAGTCAAACACAATTGATATGATTACAGAAGAACAACATATCTTAAACTAAAAGTTAGCACAATTTTCAAAGAGGAAATTGTAGAAGCTTTCTCCATACATAAAGAAATAAAACATGGATGCCACCTTTCTTCCTTATTATGTATTTAAGGGAAAGAAATTGAAAGTCTAAAGATAGACATAAAGGAGACCCAATTACCCTATCTGCTGATGACATGATGATTTTCTTAGGAAACTTCAGAGAATCAGCAAAGACAATGAGACAATATGTTCAGTAAAGTATGAGATTAAACATAAAAATCAATAACATTTTATAGCAACAATAAAACATAGGAGAAAATAGAAAGGAAAGTCCTTTCAAATTCCTAAGAGGTTTCAGCTTATATATATATATCAAATTCACAAAGGTGACAACGGATGGGAATAGTCCATGTTGAAGTGGGAATAGTCCATGTTGAAGAAATCATGGAAAGACAGGCATACTAATGATATACTGTTGGTGAATCTATGATTTGGTCTAATTCTTTTGGGGAGCAATTTGGAATTAGGTCCAAAAAATGACTAAAATATCCATTTCCTCTGAATTTTAGATTCCATTGCTACATATATTCTTGAAAGAGGTCAAAGAATGATCCTACATTCATCAAGATAGTCATAGTAATTTGTAGTTGTAAAGAACAGGGAAAAATGTATATTTTTTAGGAAATAACTAAACAAAGTATGATACATAAAAACAAAAGAATTCATTGTTCTGTAAGAAATTATCAATATGAAAAATAGAAAAAACTAGGAAGATATATATGGACTAATACATGGTGAAATAAAACCACGAATGCAACATACACAACTATAACAATGAAAAGGAAAAGAACAAAAAAAGAAAAAGTGAAACAAAAGGCTATTCAATTAAACTTGGCTATGCTATATAATTAAATCAAATTTGGTTTCAAAGAAGAGATGATAAAATACATCTCTTCTTTGCATAGATAGGGTTTTAATGTTACCTACAGTATAAAACTTAATTGATGTATTAGCTAATTTTGCAGAACTGCTTTTCTTCCTCCAAACACATCCCTCTTAATATAAACTATAACTTTCTAAATAGCAGTTGGGAGAGGGATATATCTGGAAATGGAGGCATGAAAACAAAATTTATTAATATAAATTTTTAAAGTAATTTTTAAATTATTAGTAGATAATTTTTATTCTCTTTCTTTCTCTCACACAGACACACATACACAAACATGGTCCTACGATAGTACACAAATACAAAACTAGCATTACTGATTTATCATCAATAGAGCATTCATATAGGGTGAGTTTCTGCCATGAACTATTGCACTTTCATCTAAACCAGCTTTCAACCAAGGCATATTTTTCAAAACAACTGAAAAATGGAGGTAGATATACAATATGGCAAAGCAAAGTTAGCTGGCCCATAAAGAAATCAAAGCGATAATCTTGCCTTCATTGATATAACATTCTAACTAATTATTACAACCAATCACCAAAGAAGAAGGCTAACCTTTAAAAAGAATTCAAAGCCAGCAAATAGGCCACTTATTAAAAAACATGATTCCTCCCTTGGACTGCCTGTTCTTTTGTTCGTTTGTTTTTTAATTAGCTAGTATGGCACAGTGCCTCGAAAGTCAGCCTCAAACCCAGAAAGATGTGAGTTCAAGTCACACTTCTAAGTGTGTGATCCTGGGCACATCTTTTACCCTCTCAGTGATCTAAATAGCAGCCTCTAAGACTGGTGCAAATGGTGCAAATGGTGCAAAGATGGCAATCTGAATTGATAGAGGTAGTTTTCTCTTCTAGGAGTTCCTTCTATCAAGAAAATTTCAGATCTAATATTTTCCCTTAATGGCTCTAGCAATCAAGTTCAATTTGGCATCATTTAAATTCTCCACTCAGCACTTCAGAATTCAAAGGTATATTTAACAATAGCTATTCAGGGGCATGAATTTTGAATTTTTTAAAGGGCTCCTTCAACTAAATTTTCACAACTTCCATTTATTAAACCAGTAAGAGTATCAGAAAGAAAAAAAAAAAACACATTTCAACAATATTGCCATGATGAAGGGCAGATCAAGTGATTGCCATATAATTTCAAATTGATAATTTTTAAAAATATTACCAAATGCATCTAATTTTATTTTTTCTATTTTAAACTGTCATTATTTCATGTGCATTTTGATTAAAGTATATATAAGGAGGATAGATAGATAGATAGATAGATAGATAGATAGATAGATAGATAGACGGATGGGTGAATGGACAGAGACAGACAGACAGACAGACAGACAGATAGATAGATAGATAGATAGCAAGAGACCTTTCCTGGTCTTCCACAGTGCTAATCTCTTTACCCTAAGACTACCTTCTCCTTATTTTAGATAGGTAGCTAACTAGATAGAAAAATGTACATAGTTACTTGCACTCTAGCTTCCTGAGAGCAGGAAATATGCTTTTTTTTTTGCTTTTCTCTTTATCCTAAGTGTTTAGAATAATGTAGGGCATGTACTAAATGCTTAATAAATATTTGATGATTGAATGATTGATGGAAGTGGTTTTTATAGAGAACACTGCAAAGGGACTCATTAACTGGCCACTAATATTTCTAAAATATGAGCTCTTTGAGGACAGGGACTGTGTTTTTACCTTTCTTTGTATCCTTACAACTTATACAGCGCCTTGCACAAAGTAAAAGTTTAATAAATATTAACTGAGTGATTGGCAGAAGCAGTTATTATAAAGAATAACATTTTAGATAGTCTCAGTGGATGGACTTATATTAATATTGGGATTTTTTAAGCCATATATATATGTTTAGTTGAATTTAATTAAAATTGTTGATTTAATGAAACTTTCTTGTTTTTCCTATGTGATATAATTTAACAGGCTTTTTGTGTGTGTGTGTGTGCTTTTTGGCCCAACTTTTAATACTGTGAGAAATAGTATTTTAGCCAGATTTTGGTGCAATCCAAAGTAAGAAATTCATTATAAAACAAACCATTAGAAATACCTTTGCGCAGTGGAAAAAGTTCTGGGAAAGGCAATAGAAGACTAAGATTTTAATTTCAGTTAATTATAATTACAACTAACTTTATATTTTGCTTTAAGATTTCCAAAAAGCAGGGCAGCTAGGTGGTGAAGTGGATAGAGTCCTGAAGTCAGGAGGACCTGAGTTAAATCTGGTCTCAGACACTTAACACTTCCTAGCTGTGTGACCCTGGGCAAGTGACAACCCCAATTGCCTCAGCAAAAAAAAAAAATTCCAAAAAGCTCACATATATTATCATCTTTGAGTCTCATGGCACCTCAGGAGGTGGCCTCTAGAAGCATTATTGTCCCATTTTTACAGATGGTTAAGTGATTTTTCCCTGTTCACATAAGTTATAACTGTCAAAGATACAATTTTAAATCAAATCTCTCGTGACACAAGATCTCACATTGTTTCGACTTTATTCTTTGTTTTCTTTGTATTTTCTTTGTATTCTTGTTTATTCTTTGTAATTTTACCAACTTCATACTTGATTATTTTTTGTTCTTCCCACTTACATTGATGTAGTCATTGCATATATTGTTTTCTTAGTTCAAGTTAATCAACTCCAAATCATTTCATACAGATCTTTTCATGCTTCTCTGTATTCATCATATTCACCACTTCTTATAATGATAATATATTACTTTCATATAGCACAATTTGTTGAGCCAATCCATAGATGTCTATTTTGTTATTGATTCTTTGCTATCAAAAAGTAAGGTTGTTATATATTCGATTTGCCAATATTTTAACATAATTAACATGTAGTGGATATCCTGCCATCTAGGGGAGGGGTGGGGAGTTGGGGGGAAAAATTTGTAACGGAAAGCTATGTAAGGGTTATTGTTGAAGAATTACCCACACATATGTTATGCAAATAAAATTTAAAAAAAAGTAAGGTTGTTAATATTTTACTTTATTTATGGACTATCTTCTGATCAATGACCTCCTTGAGATGTAAGCCTCATAGTTATAATATCTGGATCAAAAGGATATAGACATCTTAATCACTTTATTTGCATAATTCCAAATTGCTTTCTAAAATTGTTATATTGATTCATATCCCCACTAACATATACATGTGAACATTTACACACATGTGTATGTATATGTATTCATGTATGTATATATATGAATTTTTATAGTTGTTCATTTTTGTAGCTTGGTTCAGTCATTTTAATCTTGACTCTTTGTGACTCTATTTGGGATTTTCTTGGCAAAAATATGGGAGTAATTTGCCATTTCCTTCTCCAGCTCATTTTACAGGTGAGGAAACTGAGATAAACAGGGTTAAATGAATTGTGGAGGGTCACTGAATTATTAAGATTTTGAAGCCATATTTAAATTCTGGAAGAGATGAGTCTTTCTGGCTCCAGGCCCACTCTTTCTAATGAGTCATTTAGCTATCCATTCATTAAACTCATTAAAGTTAATCCATTCACTAAGCCAGGAAATATATGTGTGTGTGTATATACGTGCATATATATATACATATATATACAATATATAATATAATTATATATAATACATAATAAAATAATATATGTTGTTACACACATACATGCATACAGGAATGTATGTGTGTGTACATACATGTATACATGTTGTCTTTATATCTTGGATATCAAACTCTTATCCAAGAAATTTTATGCAAAGTTTTTTTTTCCCCATTTGAATCCTTCCTTTTTTATCCTAAATGCATTAATCTTATTTGTGCAGAAGCTTTTCAATTTCATCTAATCAGAACTAAATGGCTTTTTTTAGTTCTGATATTCCACAGTTCAATAATTGCAGTCATATTTGACCACATTTGTTTTCCTTCAAAAATCACTTCTACAATCAAAATTATCTATAGTCATATGAAAAAAAATGATCTATATAACTATTTATTAGAGAAGTACAAATTAAAACAACTCTGAAATACACTTATAGCTATCAAATTGGCTAATATGACAGAAAAGAAAAAAATGATAAATGTTGAAGAGGATATAAGAAAATTGAGATTCTAAAACACTATTGGTGGAGTTGTGAGCTGATGCAATCATTATGGAGCGCAATTTGAAACTATGCCCAAAGGACAATAAAACTGTACATACCCTTTGATCCAGCAATATCACTACTATATAGGTATCCCAAAAAGATCATAAAAAGAGAAAAGAATCTACACGTACAAGAATATTTAGAGCAGCTCTTTTCTGGTGGCAAAGAATTGAACATTGCAGGGAGGTCCAACAGTTAGGGAATGGTTTGAATAAGTCATGATATGAGAATGTGATGGAATACTATTTGTGCTTTTAGAAATGATTAGCAGGCATATTTCAGAAAAACCCAGAAAGATTTACATGAACCAATGCAAAAATGAAGTGAGCAGAGTCATGAGAACATTGTACACAGTTTAATAACAATATTGTGTGATGATCAACTATGAATAATTTAGTTCTTCCCAGCAATTCCAAGGCAATACCAAAGAACTCATGATGAAAAATGCTATTCAAATGCAGAAAAAAATTGATATTGTCTGAATTCAGATCAAAGCATATTGTTTTCATTTTTTTTTTTTTTCGGTTCCTCTTTTTGGTCTTTTTCTTCTCTCACAACATGATTAATATGGAAATAATTTAAATAATTTCACACATATAACTGTATCAGGTTGCTTACTATTTTAGCGAGGGCTAAGAGAGGAAAAAATTGGAGCTCAAATATTTTTTAAATAAATACTAAAAATTGTCTTTACATGTAATTGGATACTATTCTTAAAAATATTAATTCTATGAACTTCCTGATGTAGTAGAAGCAGTGAGTCACCACACTGGATTACCAAACTGAATCCTATCACCTTTTATTTATTAAACTAAATAATCTATTTTTTTAATTAAAGCTTTTTATTTGCATAACATATGTATGGGTAATTCCTCAGCATTGATCTTTACAAAGCTTTCCGTTAGAAATCTAAATAATCTATTTTAATAGAGCATTGAGAAGGGCTTATCTTCCTTTTCCTCAGAAAAACATTACTCCATTGCATAGGAGGAAATGTTAAAGCTACTAAAGATAGGGATGTCCTTTATATGATCCTCTGACTGTAATCATGCCCACGGCACATTCCTAGACTTTAACAAGCACCTGACTGAAAAGATTAACATTCCTATAAAGCAGAAATGCAGTAAGAATTGGGCAGCCAAAGGGTGGCCTTAACTAAAATCTTCAACACTAAACAAAGCATAATTATTATTTTAAACTGAAGAACATTTTAAAGTTTTTTTTTAATATTTAGTTTCTTTTTATTTTGAGATATCAGTAATTTTTCATTTTCTAGTGAAAACACTTACTTCTCCTCTTTTTAATAGATTCTGATTTTCCTGCAGTCCACCACCCCCAAACCCAATTCCCTTAAGTCATTTTTTCTTAAGGAAAATTCCTCTATTCCCACCAAACTTTTAAACCAAGAGTTCTTAATCTGAGTGGCACAAACCTCTTGGAAGTCCATCCATGTATTTGTTTCAAAATATTCATGAACTTAGCTAAGAAAAATAAATATATCTTCATTTTCATGAACCTTTTATTTCCTTTATAATCATATATAGCTAGAAACATTGTTCTGAGAGGGGGTCCATACACTTCACCAGACTGACAAAGGAGTCTGTGGCACACACAAAAATGTTAAGAAATCTTGTTTTAAATTAAAATAAAATACTATAAATTATTTTGATAAAATTAGGTTTTTTTTTTTTTATTGGTTTGTTTTTAACTCCAGGCAACTCAAAAATTAGAGAGGTAAAAGAGTGTCACTTTTCAGACTTCATTTTCCACATGTTTACTGCACATGTAGACAATCAATTTTCAAAACTTTGCAAAGCCTGCTGTATTATAAGCATTTCTTATCTATATGTAGACATATCTCTGAGTCACTCAACAGCTGGCCATTCTGCAAAGCTCCATTTTTAATTATTATTATAAATGGTTTAAATGACCAAGAAACATAGTTCTCTATGTTTCTGAATACAACTAACTCAGGTATTATTCCCTAAGGCTCTCTACTCGAACTATACATCATCAGTAATCCCTTATAGCATAAATACCTGGTTTTCCTCTTGGTCCCACTGGCAAATCTGCAGGACCTGCTCCAGCTCCTGGTGTTGCTGCTTCAGGTATTTGTCCAATTGTCTCCTCCTGTCTTGCAGCAATTCAAGAAGGCTGTCAATCTTCAAGCAACTGCTATGAGCTCCCTGAATCAACTTAGGGTTCATATTAGGTCCATCACACTTGAATTTTTCTATGAATTCAGTTAGTTGTTGACTTTTGTTTAGGAGGGTTAGGGACCGTCCTAAGAGTTCTGGAAATAAAAAGAAATGGCAAAACAAATCTCAGTGAGACCCAACCTACACATTACCATTCTCAGATATTTGGAAGTACCTTTGGAGGAGAAAAGCCGAGTGACTAAGGTTCTTTCCAACTCTAAGATTCTGTGATTCTTTGAGTCAGTTGTTTCAATTTTCTATTTTAATCAGGAAATCAGGGGGTAGGAAACCTTTTTTCTGCCATGGCCCGCTTGGATACTGATACTATCGTTTGTGGATCATACAAAATTATCAACTTATAGAACTCAAGAAGTAGGAGATTGTTGTTCCTAGCTTTCAGCTCATCACCTGTGGTTGTCTTAGGAAATGATTACATAGGCTTTACACGGCCTGTGGGTGCACATTCCCCACCCCTGCAGTAAAGGAAGATATTTGTAATTTGTCTTTTAAACTCCTATGATTTATATTTTCCTTCTCTTCCTCTAGAAGAGAGGCAAGGGGGAACAAGTGAAGAGAAAGCTACATAACAATCAGAAACTCTACCAATTATTTTTTGCTGACCTTTTCTCATTAAAATCGAGTCAGTTTATTATTGAGATAAGGGTGAGACTTCTATTCAGAAATGAATAATGTAAAAACAAAAAGCATCAAAACAATTTATCTAACAAAATTTAAAATAATAATTAACTCTTATGATCATTATGAATATATGAATGATTTTACAAACATATATTTGAGGGTATTTTGTAGGGTTTTTGGCTATACTAAACAAGAAGTCTGGCACAACTATGGAAAACCATAGTTGAACTAATTAGGATAAGACTACTATTTAGTTGAGGTATGATATATATACCTCATATATATACAAGCATATAAAATTTGCAGTTGCATCATCCTAATACATCATCCTAATACCTCATGACTCATTCAGCATCTCAGAATGTTTTTGTTGGTAGTAAAAGTTGTAAGGAATGATTTAGGTAATTTGTTTCTCAAACTCTTACAAGAGCCAACTCAGAGTTCCATTCTTGGATTTTTTTTTTTTTTTTTACATCAACACCACATAATTATTTCTCTTCAGATTCCAGTAAGACTGTTTCATCATTCCCATTTTATAGTTGGGAATATGAGGCACATGAAGACTGTCCCATTGGTGGCTTCTTGGTTAGGGCAAGGATTTCTTCCTCATACACTGCTGCTTCTTGATCTTTTTTCATTGGGCTTGTTCTAACTGCCCTATGAGAGTTATGTGACTATGACTTAAATGACCTTTAATCATTAAACCTGACTCTTGCCCCCAGACAACATTCCATCCATTTATTTGGACTTCAGAGAGACCCAAGAGGATTTTCTAAACCATTTCCATGATGCTGAAATTAAGATTCTTCTCAGCAGTCTGTCAGTCTTTTCCTCAACCTATACCAGAAGCTACATGCAAACTAGCTCATTGTTGTTTTGAATCCTAAACCTTAGAAGGAAGGGAACAAAAAGACTGATGGCTAATTTCCCTCTTTCTACCTCCATCCTCAAACCCCTTTGGGAAAGTCTGTCTTTTACCAGGCCTCCTATTTTTCTGACAAACATTTGCCTTTGATGGCTATAATTATGAATATATAATCTATCAGTAAAAGCATCAATCACTGTTAGGTCTTTAATGTTCAAATTGCTATGTGATGAGCATGTCAGCCCAATGCATATGGAATTGAGACTATAGAACCCATCTCTGTTACCTGAGCTTGACTCACTCCTTGGCCACCTGAAAAATTTCATGTGATTCATGACCTTGGACCCAACTAGATTATTGTAGTATGATAAAAAAGTGTGACTTGCTGCTTTAATACAGTACATTCACATGCTGTTTATAGTGCCAGCCAGTTGCAAGGGCCTGCACAGCAGTAGCCACCTAAAATTTCAGGTAGAAATGTTGGGGTCTCAAAATCTGCCTAGAAAAAATTAACTTCTCTGCTCTTTAGAACTTCTGAACTACATGATCATTAGTAATTGGCAAACAATTATTGATAGCACCATTTGAAGAACTTAAAAACAGCTGATATCACTATTTTGATGTCATTAGGATTTAAATGAAAGGAGAGAATGCTGACTGATAACCTTTCCATCCCATATCAGACATATAACTAGAGAATTAAAGTTAGGGTTTTACCCTTGAGTACCAAAATTTAGAAGATACTGGCAGTGTCTGTGATCCCTAGTATAAGATTAAAACAACCAAACAGTTTCTAAAGAAAAGAAAATTTTATTAAAATAGGAAACTAATGCTATAGTCATATCCCAGATTAGCTTCTCCGAGGCTTCCAACCCAAAGGAATTACCTTTTATCCCCATGGCCTCAAGCTGCTTTTGCTTTTTTGTCTTTACTCTTGCGTGACAAAATTTCCAGTTCAAGCTCAGGAAAAATCAGCTTGTCATAGAATAGCTAGGAGGCTGGGGTAGGATGAGTGACTTTTTTGTCATTATCTATCATATCTTCCACAGGAGAAAGTGTCTAAAAAAGCAGATTGACTACTCCAATCTGATGAAGGCCTACCCTGCTAAACTGGTCAGAAACCTACTTATCTTTCTATTTCCATTGTTGTTATTGTTGTTGAGTCATTTTAGTCATGCCCAATTCTCCATGATCTCATTTTTAGGGTTTTCTTAGCAAAGAAACTGGAAAAGCTTTCCATTTCCTTCTCCAGCTCATTTCACATAAGAGGAAACTGAGGCAAACAGAATTAAATTATTTTCCCAGGGTCACACAGCTAGTAAGTATCTAAGGCAAGATTTGAACTCATGAAGATGTGTTCCTGATTACAAACCCAGTAATCTATCCACTGTGTCAATTTCAATTACTTATGTGCCATATTTTTTTCTGGATTTTCATGCCTGAATGTAGAGGGGAATGGAAATGAAACACAAATGCCTTTACTTTTCTTTTTTTTTTTTTTTTTTTTAATAGAAAGCTACATTAGTTTCTAAATGAAACAGGGCTTATTCTTCCTCTAGAGATCTTATGTAAAACTGGTTATGCTCAATTGAACCTTATAATAATCATTCACTGAAGATGATTACAATCTCTTGTGGAAGCCTTAGTTCTGCCTTGATCAGAACTGTACATAAATCATAATATGTAGAAGAAAAGAATTGAAAAGTGCCATAAATCTGTATTCCTGCATTTACTTTTTTTAAATCTCTAAAAGCACAGGATGAGCAGCTCAGTTGTAGTAAATGTTTCTCTTACCTTTAGAATGGCTTTCATGGAGTTGAAGAAGTGATTTTAAGGATTCAGCATTCTCAAACTCTTGGGTGTTCTGTAGGAAGTCTTCAGCTTGGTCTATTTTAATAGCAAACTGCAAGAGAAAACACATACCAAAAAAGGGCATTCAAAAAACATCTGGCTATTTGTACCTTTATCAAGGTTTTACTATTATATTTCATTTTGATATTATCCTTCCTCATGCATTCCATGTTCCACTACACTGGCCTTTTTGCTATTCTTTGTACATGAACTTTGTACCTCTAAGACTTTGCTTAGATTGTTCCCATTCCTTGAAGACATCCTTTCCAGTTTTTGTAATCCCTGAATTTCTTTAAGCAGCTTAAGTACTATTTCCTAATTTCCTCAGCTATTGATGCTGCCATCTTTAGAAAATTACTTTCCTCATCATCACTATTGTTTCTACTCTGCTTGTCAAGACAATATCATTCCAGAAAAAGGTAAAGAACATATTTATAGAAGCTCTTTTTGTAGTGGCAAAAAAAAAAATAATAGAGGGAATGTCCATTAATTGGGGAGTGACTGAATAAGTTGTGGTACATTATTGTGATGAAATACTCTTGTGCAATAAAGAATGACAAAGAGGGTGACTTTAGAAAAACCCAGGAAGACTTTTTAAAACTCAAAGTGAAAGGAGCAGAACCAGGAAAACCTTGTACACAGGAGAACAACAATACTGGAAATATGATCAACTGTGAAAGATTTAACTTCTTTGATCAAGACAATAATCCAAATCAATTCTTAAGGATCCATGATGAAAAATGCTGTTTACCTCCAGAGAGAGAACTGAAATTCTGAATCCATATTGAAGCATATTTTTTATACTTTATTTTTCTTGGCTTTTTTTTTCTTTGTGCTTTCTTTTGCAACATGGCTAATATTGGAGATATGTTTTGCATGACTTCATATAAATAATCAACATAATGCCTTCTCAAGAAATGGGGGAGGGAGAGAGAATTTGGAACTGAGAATTTTAAAAAACAAATGTTAAAAATGTTTTTATATGCGATTGGAAAATATTTTTTATTAAAGTTTTTTATTTGCAAAACATATGCATAGGTAATTTTTCAACATTGACCCTTGCAAAACTTTCTGTTACAAATTTTTCCCTCCTATCCTCCACCTCCTCCCCTAGATGGCAGGAAGTCTAATACATGTTAATTATGTTAAAATATTTGACATATCGAATATGTGTATACATATTTTTACAGTTATCTTGCTGTACAGGGGGAAAAGAAAACCTGAGAAGGAAAACACAATGCAAGTAAACATCAATAGTATGAAAATGCTATGTTGTGGTCCACACTCAGATCCCTGGGTGTATATGGCTTTTTTCATCACTGAACAATTGGAACTGGTTTGAAACATCTCATTATTGAAGAGAGCTACGTCCTTCAGAATTGATCATCATATAGTATTGTTGTTGCCGTGTATAATGATCTCCTGGTTCTGCTCATTTCGCTCAGCATCAGTTCATGCAAGTCTCTCCAGGCCTCTCTGAAATCGTCCTGCTGGTCGTTTCTTACAGAACAATAATATTCCATAATATTCATTCAGCCATTCTCCAATTGATGGGCATCCATTCAGTTTCCAGTTTCTAGCCACTACAAAAAGGGCTGCCACAAACATTTTTGTACATGTGGGTTCCTTTCCCTCCTTTAAGATCTCTTTGGGATATAGGCCCAATAGAAACACTGCTGGGTCAAAGGGTATGCACAGTTTGACAACTTTTTGAGCATAGCTCCAAATTGCTCCCCAGAATGGTTGGATCCGTTCACAGTTCCACCAATAATGTATCAGTGTCCCAGTTTTGATTGGAAAATATTTAACAAAAAAAAAAAATAATATAATGGAAAAAAATCATGCCCTCCCAAACTATGGGTTTACCCCAAACCCAAGTCATTCCTTTTTCTGTTACTTTCCTCTTCGATTCCCATTATTTTAATTATAATCTCTATGCAGATAATTTACAGATTTACATAGCCAGCCTCAGTTTCACTTGAGCTTGTCTCATACTACCAACCAAAAAGGATGTCCTAGACATATCTCAAATTTAAAAGCTATGTAGCACGATAGATTGAAGATTGGGACTGGAATCAGGAAGAACCCTGAAATCAAATCCAGCCTCAGATATTTATTACCCATGTAACTCTGGATAAGGCACTAAAAACAACAACAACAACTACAAAAAAAAAAAAAAAAAAAAAAACCCTCTTATCTCAGTTACCTTAGCTGAAAAGTGAGGGAAGAAAATAAATTTTACAAAGTTGTGAGGATCAAATGAGATAATAGCTGAAAAACATTTAATACAGAACCACATAGTAGTTACTTACTACCCTTTGTTCCCTTCCCTCTTTCCTTCTCCTCAACAAGTCCCAAATATAAATTATCTTCTCCTTCCCAAACCCATTACTTTAAAAAAATTTCCTAGGTCTACTGAATGTACTGCTATTCTTTCAGTTTCCAGTGTCCTTAACTTCCCTGTCATGCAAGACTCCTCAATCTCTCTCATTCTATATATATCCTATCAATTGTAAATCTTGCTGTATGTACATCTACATCTTCACATCAGAGTCCTTCTCTCTTTTCACATAGGCATTTCCTTAGTGCAGAGATCATTGCAATAGTCTCCTAATTAGTCTCTTTGCCTAGAATCTTTCCAGTTTGTTCTCCATACTACTGTCAAAGTAATTTTTAAACCTTAGATCTAGCATGCTTCTCCCCTACTCAATAAAATTCTGTAGTTTCCTCTTGCCTCTACGATAAAAATATAAACTGATATAGATTTTACAATCCTTCGCAAACTGCCTCCCTTTTCAGCTTCAGTGTAAATTATTTCTCCTCTAATAATCTGATATCGAGTATTGATTGATTATTGATTGATACACAAGAAATTGTCTTTCTGTTTTTCATGTATTTCTATTTCCTATCTCCATGTCTTTGCACTTGCTATTTCCCATAACTGGAATCTCCTGTTCACCTCCTCTTTCTCTTCCAGCTCATGAAATACCTCTTCTTCCTCCAAGATGCCTCTCAGGAACGACCTTTTATATGAAGGGTCCTTTCTGGATCCATTCTCTGCTCCCAATTAGAGAGGTTGGCTTCTTTTATTTATCCTTTCCCTCTCTCTCTGTCCCTGTCTCTGTCTCCTCTCTCTGTCTGTCTGTCTTTTCTCTCTCTCTCTCTCTCTCTCTCTCTCTCTCTCTCTCTCTATATATATATATATATATATATATATATATATATATATATATATATGTAATTGTGTATATACTAATATTCAAAATGAAATAGCCAAGGTATAATAGATAGTTGAATTGATAGATACCTTCTGTGAGCTGCTGGGCAGATCACATATACTCTGCTTGCTGTAAGCAATTCCACTAGACTATAAGTTTCAGAGACTTCTCTGACTTTCATTGGAATAAGAAATTTCTCCACTGAGAATTCTCTTTATCAATGAAATCACACACAAACTCCTATCTCAATGCATGCACTTGTCTTTCCCATTATAAAGTAAATCCTGTGTGAGTAAAGATCCTTTCCTATTTTGTATTTGTATCCTCAACACTTCTGCTTTAGCCAGAAACCCTGAGAGTCTTCCTTTCCCAGATTTATTAATTTTTTATTTAGATTTTTTTTTGGACTAGTGGAAAAAGAGATTCTTTGCCTCAATTGCTACCTAGCCTTAATCACGAGAGGGTGTTGCCTTAGTCAAACTGAGACCTGTTGGAGACCTTAGTTTAAAAAGGCCAAGGTCTCCCATTTCACCCAGGGTTATCTTCAATTGTCCTGAACTTTATCTGGCCCCTGGACCCAGATGGCTCTGGAGGGGAAAGTGAGGCAGGTGATCTTGCACATCCCTTCTTCACTTAAATCCAATTCACTTGCATATCATGACATCAGTTCCCTGATGTTATGGTCCTTTTCCAGAAGGACAAACAACAACATCTCTACATTAGCACCTTGCCCGTCAAATACTTAGCAGTAAATTAATGTCATCTCCTATTGCAGAAAGAAACTCTCTTCACCCCTTGTAATCTCTGGGTTGTTTTAAGATTTCACTCAAGTGCTACCTCCAAAGAGATTCTCCTATTTATTTATAAGGGGAAATTAATTATTTTATCTATAAATATGCATTTTTCTCCCAGTGAAATTTGAGTACCTAGAAGACTGTTTTGATTTTGTTGTTTGGTTTTCGAGGGTTTTTTTGTTTGTGTTTTTGCATCCCCAATGCCTAACATATTGTGCCTTGAATGGCACTGAATTGAGCAAATATAGAAATAACCCAAGATTCTTAAGAGCCATGACACTAGGGGATAAACTCTGGAATGTTCCAACAAACTTATAAGATTTTTTAAAATTAAAAAAAATTATTTTTATTTTTAGCTCCAAATTCTCTTCTTCCTTCCATATCCTTCATTATCTATTGAGAAAAGGAAAAAAAATAGTGACACATTAATTACTATAAAGTTTTAAATACAAACTATGTATATCTTCCAAAGGTCTGCCAATTTACTATAGAATGGTAAAGGGAATAGGTATTTATTTTTATTGAAATTTATTTTATTTTATTTTTAATAATAGCTTTTTATTTTCAAAATATATGCTCCAAATGTTTCTCCCTCCCTTCCCTCTACCCTTCTCCCCTAGACAGCAAGAAATCCAATATAGGTTAAATGTGTAATTCTTCTAAACATATTTCCACATTTATCTTAATGCACAAGAAAAAAATCAGATCAAAAAGGAAAAAAAAAAGAGAAAAAATACAAAGAACAACAAAAAAGATGAAAATATTATGTTATGATCTACATTCAGTCCCCATAGTGCTCTTTTTGGATGCAGATGGCTCTCTCCATCACAAGTTTTTTGGAGTTGGCCTGAATCATCTCATTATTGAAAAAAGCCACATCCATCAGACTTGATCATCATATAATTTTGTTGTTGCCATGTTCAATGAACTCTTGGTTCTACTCTCTTCACTTAGCATCAGTTCATATAAGGATCTCCAGGCCTCTCTGAAATCATCCTGCTGATCATTTCTAATAGCACAATAATGTTCTATTATATTCATATTCCATAACTTATTTATCCATTCTCCTACTGATGGACATCCAGTCAGGTTCCAGTTCCTTGACACTACAAAAAAAAAAAAAAAAAAAAAAAAAACTGCTACAAACATTTTTTCACATCTGGGTTCCTTTCCCTCTTTTATGGTCTCTTTGAGATACAGACTCAATATAGACATTGCTGGATCAGAGGGTTTGCACAGTTTGATAGCCCTTCAGGCATAGTTCCAAATTGATCTCCAGAATGGTTGGATCAATTCACAACTCTACCAACAATGTATTAGTGTCCCAGTTTTCCCACATAATCATTCATCTGCAATATTCATCATTATCTTTTCCTGTCATTTTAGCCAATCTGAGAGTTATGTAGTGGTACCACAGAGTTGTCTTAATTTGTATTTCTCTGATCAATAGTGATTTAGAGGTGATTTTTTTTACCTTTTCATATAACTAGAAATGATTTCATTTTCTTCATCTGAAAATTGTCTGTTCATATCCTTTGACCATTTATCAATAAGAGAGTGGTATGACATCTTATAAATTTGATTGAACTCTATATATTTTAGAAACAAGGTCTTTATCAATAATCAGGGGGCAAGGGGTAGGAGGGAAAAAATTGTAACAAAGTTTTGCAAGGGTCAGTGTTGAAAAATTACCTATGTATATGTTTTGCAAATAAAAAGCTTTAATAAAAAATAATAATAATAAAATAAAATAAAATTTAAAATAATCAAAATCATCCAATTTGTATTTCATAATGTTCTCTAGTTTTTCTTTGGCCATAAATTCCTTTTTTTGCCACAAATCTGCGAGGTAGACTATTCCTTGTTATCCTAATTTGCTTATAGCATCACCCTTTCTGTCTAAATCATGAATCTATTTCAATCTTATCCTGGTATAAAATGTTAAGTGTTGGTCAATGCTTTTTTTCTGACATACTATTTTTCAATTTTCTCAGAAATTTTTGTTAAATAGTGAGTTCTTATTATAGAAGCTGGAGTCTTTGGGTTTATCAAATACTCATTTACTATAGTTTTTGATTATAGTATCTTATGAACCTAACCTATTCCACTGATCAATTACTAGTACCAAATGGTTTTGATTAATGTTGCTTTATAATACAGTTTTAGATCTGATACAGCTAAACCACTTTCATTTGCATTTTTTTTCATTATTCCCTTGAAATTCTTGACCTTTTGTTCTTCTAGATAAATTGTGTTATTTTTTTTCTAGCTCTATAAAATAATTTCTTGGCATTTTGATTGGTGTGACACTAAATAAGTAAATTAATTTATGTAGAATAGTCATTTTTATTATATTAGCTAGTCTCCCTATGAGCACTTGATATTCTTCCAACTATTTAGATCTAACTTTATTTGTGTGGAAAGTGTTTTATAATTGTGTTCATATAGTTTATAATTGTGTTCATATAGTTCATATATATAATTTGTGTTGCAGGTAGACTCCCAAATATTTTATATTCTCTATAGTTATTTAAAATAGAATTTCTCTTTTTATCTCTTGTTACTGGATTTTGTTGGTAACAAATAGAAATCCAATGATTTATGGGGATTTATTTTGTATCCTGTAACTTCGCTAAAGTTTTAATTGTTTCTAATAGTTTTTTAATTGATTTTCTAGAATTCTCTATATATGCCATCATATTATTTGCAAAAAGTGATAATTTTTTCCCTCATTAACTATTTTAATTCCTTCAATTTCTTTTCCTTCTCTTATTGCTAAAGCTAACATTTCTAAAACAGTATTGAATAGTAATGGTGATAGCGGGCAACTTTGTTTCACCCCTGATCTTATTGGGAATGCTTCTTGTTTATCCCCATTACATATGATGCTTGCTGATGGTTATAGACAGATTTTACTCATCATTTTAAAGAAAACTCCACTTATTTTGTTCTCTCTAGTATTTTTAATAGGAATGGGTGTCGGATTTTGTCAAATGTTTTTTCTGAATTTATTGATATAATCATGTGATTTCTGTTAGTGTTAGTTTGGTTACTGATACAGTCAATTATGCTTCTAGTTTTCTTAATGTTGAACCAGCCCTACATCCCTGGTATAAATCCTACTTGGAAACAGTGTATTATCCTGTTGCTGTAATCTCTTTGCTAACATTTTGTCTAAGATTTTTGCATCAAAATTCATTAGGGATATTAGTCTATAACTTTCTTTCTCTGTTTTGACCTTACCTTGTTTAGGCACCAACACCATATGTGTGTTTTAAAAAAAAAGTTTTGTAGGACTCCTTCTTCCCTTATTTTTCCAAATAGTTTGTACAGTATTGGAATTAATTGTTCTTTAAATGTTTGGTAGAATTCACTTGTAAATCCATCTGACTGTGGAGAATTTTTCTTAGGGAATTCATTAATAGCTTGGAACAAGCATTTTTTTAAAAGCCTAGTATGTGTCAGACACTGCTGATCATTTTACAAATATTTAATTTATAAAGTGCTCAGCACAGAGAGGCTCATAACCAGACTGGTCACCAGCTAATAAATGTTTTAGTCAGAGAAATCCATAAAATATTTATATATGGTAATGAAAATATAGGCTTGACAAATGTTGTTCACTTGTAAGTTTCTCATATATTCAGTAAGATAAATTTTTTCATGTTAGTAGTTATAGTATGTACTCCTAAAAGCAAGGAAGACTTTCTTTCTCACTTAGAAGATTGTGTTGTGTGTGTGTGTATGTATGTATGTGTGTGTGTGTGTGTGTGAGAGAGAGAGAGAGAAAGAGAGAGAGAGAGAGAGAGACGGACAGAGACAGAAACAAGAAAGAGGCACATACAGAAAGGGGGAGAGAGAAAGAGAGAATATTAATGGAAATATATAATTATACATGGAATTAAGGGAAATTTTTAACATAGGTGAGCAATTGAATGTAGTATGTATTGTTAAATGTTTAATAATATACAATAAATATACCATATTGTAATATATATATTATATATGCATGGACCTGTTTTCTAAAATAAAACTTATGTGTTCAGGGTAGCAATTCCTAGTTTGGGGTTCAGGCACCAAATAATGAGATTGAGGAGAGCAATAGACATCAAATATTGGGATTTGGTCATGTGAAGAATTCACAATTGCCATTCTTTTTGGCAAAAAAGTAGATTTATTTAGGAGAAAAGGTTACAGACAAAATGAAGAGGTACAACAAGCACCAGGAGTGGTAAGTATGAAATAGAGTTTGGAGAGCATATAGTTAGACACCAAAATGGTTTAATAATTAAGAATGAAGAAGACAGTTTCCCTAGTGGAACTCACAATTAACCAGGAGAAAGGGTATACTCCGTTAGGTGGGAGTATGCCTTTAATTGACAGACTAAATCTGTAGAGAGATTTAGCACCCTAAAAAAGTTATTTAGTATAAAAAGGAGAAAGACACCATGAGGTAGAAGCTATGGTGAGCTTAACCCAAAAGGGTTCATCAAAGATGGCGTGGATCATGTTCAGATTTCTAGGGGAAATTTAATCTCAGGGTTTTGATATAACTTGGATTTCTGGTTTGACACAGCAAGAGAGGCTATCTGTGATCTCCACAGAGGATAGAACAATAAGGTGAAACTGATTCCCATCAGCGCTCTTCCCTGCTTGCCTCAGGGAATAATTTTATTACTACTTCTGGCTATCAACAAAATGAATCAGGCATAATTTATATACATGGGTATACCTTGGAGGAAATCAGAATGGGGAAGAAGGAAGGATATATGGTTTCCCCAACAAATAGTTTATTGGACCTGTGCTCAAAAAAAAAATATTTAAACAATATGAAGCTTCTGCTGTCCCTTCTTGCTGTTAAACAAGCTCATGACGCATGAGCATGTCTCCTCCAAGTCTTTATTTCCCATAACTAATCCTCTGATCTTCAATATTTGGGATCTGTGTTCTGATTTTTGAATTTGAGGATGTCATATTCTTTGAAGCTGGTACTTTATCATAATGAAACAGCAATCTCATATCAAAATAAATGTGCTGCCAACTTGACAGGAAAGTTAAAAATGAAATTCCCAATAACTGTCTTTCTCTAAAATGTAACATTTCCCATTTATAATGTTCTTTAAGTTTTGAATCTCACATTTTGAAATAGTAAGCTCAAAGACTCATAGGAATTAAAGAGAAACAAGAAAGGAAGGGAATTCTACCCACAATTCTTAGGAAAATACTCCATGTAAAATGTTATTTTTACATTAAATAAATACATTTCAGTATTTATTGAATATCTATTTAAGTAGGCAATTATACATATATACATGCATATGTATGTATATAGTTAACATTGTAGGATTCAAATAGCTGTCTATCACTCCTAGAGTCAAATATAAATTCAGTTTCTTTTTAAAGTCCTTGACCACCTGAACCTAACTTATCTTTTCAGTTTCATTATGTGTTACTACCTTTCTTTACTCTGCAATTCAGACAAAGCACCCTTTTTTTTTTAAATGTCTCCACACATAGCACTCTAATCTCCCCCCATTTACAGGCCTTTGTAATGATCATCCTCCACGCCTGGAATGAATTTGCTCTTTAACTCCACCTCAAAAACTCTCTTCCATTAAAATGATGCTTAAGTATTACTTTTTACTTGAACTCTTTGCTGAACCCAGTTAGAGTCAGTGATGTTTCCTCCTTAACTACCCTGCATTGATTATCTTTACATTTTTTCTGTGTATACAGATGGGGTATAGGCGTAAAAGCTTGCTGAGACCTTTTCAGAGCTGTTCATCTACCTTTGGTATCCACCTTTACCTAACTCTCACCTGTGGCTCCAAGCAGCTGTAACTTGCACCGCAGCTACTCTCGAATAAACTATCTCAGCAGACAGACTAATGTGGTTCCATTGAGGGTATCTGGCAGGTCTCAAACTTGTTCATGAATTAGGCGGATGTCCACCCCCAACATGTGAAGACTTCCCCTGGCAGAATGGGCTGATGAGAACAATTTATTCCAGGAGCCATGAAGGCAACTGGAGCAGATTCTGCAGAACACAGAGTTTGGTCAGATATCAGTTACCAAAGTCATTCACAGCATCTTGACTTTTTTTCTTATCATTAGATTTCAATGACTCAGAAAAAGAGAGAATAAGACTGACTACTTTGCTCTGCTCTGCCTCATTTAAATCCAATTTACATGCAAGTTAGGACATCACCCAGGATGAACAACAAAAATATATGCATTTATCTTTCTTGTCTCTTCACTTAGAATGTAACCTTCTTAAGAGTAGGTATCAATTTGTGTACACACTTTGATCCAAAAGTCTCACTACTGGGTCTGTATCTGAAGAGATAATAAAAGAGGGGAAAGAACCCACATGTGGAAAAATGTTTATAACAACCCTTTTTGTAGTGGCAAGGAATAGGAAATTGGGTGTCGGCCCATCAGTTGGGGAATGGCTGCATAAATATATGAATGTAATGTAATGTTAATTGTTCTATAAGAAATGATATGCAGGCTGATTTCAGAAAAGCCTGAAAAGAATTAAATGAATTGATGGTGAGTGAAGTAAACAGACCCAAGAGAACATGTTACACAGTAAGAACAAGATTGTATGATGATCAATTATGGTGACTTGTTTTTTCTTAACAATGCATTGACTCAAGACAATTCCAATAGACTTGGGAGAGAAAATGCCATCTGTATCAAAAGAGAGAACCATGAAGACTGGATATGCATTGAAGCATAATATTTTCATCTTTGTTTCTTTCTTTTTTGTGGTTTTCTTCCTTTTGGCCTTTTTTTTTTCTTGTATGACATGACAAATATGGAAATATGTTTGAAAGAGTTGCACATATTTAACCTATGTCAGATTGCTAGCTGTCTTGGGGAAAGAGGAGATAAGGGAGGAAGGGAGAAAAATCTGCAACACAAAGCCTTACAAAAATGAATGTTTAAACTATCTTTACACGTTTTTTGTTTTTTTTTAATAAAATACTATTGGGGAAAAAAGTAATATAGATAACAACAAAAAAAAAAAGAGTGGGGATCATTTCATTCTTTGAATTTGTATTCCTAGTATCTATCAAAGTGTCTGACACATGGTAGGTATTTATAAATGCTAGCTGACTAATTATGTAAGGCATTAATAGGGCTACAAAGAGGAATGAAACAGGATCTCTGTTCTTACAGCGTTTTTTGGTCTTTTAAGAAAGGTAAGACAATTATACAAATAACCAATATGGTACACTATCCAAGTGGAATGAGGTCAAAATGCTTTGAGTTGAATCACAGGAAGGAAAGGTCACTTCTGCCTTGGTAGCAGAGGAGCTTCTAGTTTTTCTTCATGATACTTTGAAAATGTCTAAAAAGTTATGAAATTACTTAGAAGAGATATCCTATTATTCCATGGGAATGTTCCCATCCCTTCAGGAGGGAATAAGTCATCAGAATTATATATCTCAAAAACTCCAAAGAAATATGAAGCCTACGAATTTAATTTTTTTCCTACTACTATCTTTAAAGAAGAGAAATGATGTTCCTTACTACTCAATCTTAAACTGAATATCTATACTTATAAATACATAATACCATGGGGGCAGCCAGGTGGCACAGTGGATAGAGTACTAGCCCTGAAGTCAGGAGGGCCTGAGTTCAAATCTGGTTTCAGTTACCATTGCCTAGCTGTATGATCCTGGGCAAGTCACTTAACCCCAATTGCCTCAGCAAAAAGCAAAAAAAAAAAAAAATACATAATACCATATCATGGTTCTTTAACTATTAAGAATAAAACATGCTTCATATGGATGCTATTCACAAAATTCTCATTTGTAAAAATTAGCAAAAATATTTAAGGATTTTAGTTTATGAGTCCTTGGATGAAACAAGCAGAAATGGAATTTCCTAATACAAACCTCTAAAGCATTTTCAAAAAACTCTGAAGTCAGTTTCAGGAGCTCTCTTCTCCTCTCCAGGATGGTGATCAGGGCTGCCCAGGCATCTCCCAGAGTCTCAGCCATGGCCTCATAGATTTGACACTGGTCCTTGTTCTCTTCTGCAGCCTTGTCTGCCTCCTGTAATAGGTCCCATACCTGATCTTCCAAAGCCTGAATCAAGAGAAAAATTTAGTTAAATATAAAATTTCAGGTCAAATCTGACTTGCTTCACAAGCCCCAGAATTTTACTCGTGTGGATTCTAAGTACTCTCTGTAATGAGAGGCTCTTTGAAGATTGTCTTCATATTTTTGGTCGATGATAATTTCATTCCTTGGTGATGATTGGTGATGAATCCTGCAATGAACCATTGCAAACCATTCTACTTCAAAATATCATTGTGGTCAGAGGTATCCCTGAATTCTTATATCCCATACTAATAGAACACAAGGTCTGGCAGGTCCTACCAAGCTGGAGAGGCTTTGGTCTTTGTGTCTATCATCCAAAGAGAGTATCTCCACTGAGTTTGAAATTAATTAGCTAAAGATTTTTATAACTGAACATTTGAACAAATACCTTTTGGTAACTTTCTTACCTTTACCATGAAAATGAACACAAACCTAAAGTGAAGTAAGCCAAAGCAAGAAAAAAATTTCTAAAACATTATAAATGGAAATATCCACAGTAGATGAATTTAAAAAGACTGAAGTAAAATGACCAAGTTGATTCTCAAGAAGAGATATGGAGACATAATTCCTTCCCCTCTTTGCAGAGGTGGGGGACTATGGATATGCAATATTACAAATAGTATAATAATTAATATATTGACTAGAGTTAATTAGATGTCACAATGGATAGAATGCTGGACCTGGAATTTAAATCCACCCTCAAAACATTTACTAACTTTATGACCTAGGCTTTAGTATATATGTTTTGGTTTCCTCATCTATAAAATGGGGAAATAATATAATCTATCTTTCAGTATTGTCATGAAAATCACATGAGATAATATTTACAAATTGCTTTGCAACTTTAAAACATTATATAAATGCAATTCTTATTATTAGTTTTGTTGAATTCCTAACCCCCTCATCCCAAGTTTTTAAAATTTTTTTCCTAAAGCATAATTTTCTAAGTAGAAAGGGTAAAAGTCATATTGAAAATTTGTTATACAACAATAAAAAAATTAATAACTTTTATAATATGTATATAGCATGAGGTCAAATTCTACCTCTGACTTATACTAGGCACCTAGATACTGTATTTATAGAATGCTAAACCTGGAATCAGAAGAACTTGAATTCAAATCAGTCTTGGATACTTATTAATTATATGTGACTTTTGAGCCTACCTCAGTTTTTTCTTTTATAAAATGAGGAAAACAATAGAACCTCTCTTTCAAGCTTATTGTAAAAATTAATTGAGGTAATATTTGTAAGTGAGGTAAAAACTTTGCAAATCCTAAAACACTAGAGAAATACTAATTATTTTATTGTCTTACTGTGTTTTTAATTTTAGAAATAATAATCATGTTACCCGTGTCTCTAGTGGCAAATCAAGTAATATCTCAGGGTTTTAGGCCACTCTCTAAGACTCTATCAGGGATCAGGTGCCAATTGTCATTGTGGTTTATTTTTTTTTTTAATTCGAAAATATATCAGTAGGAGTTCAATAGTTTTTCTTAAACATAAAACTTTGATACAGAAATAAAGTTTTAGAAGTTGAGTCATCTTTTTCCTAGCCCTTTTCTTACCCTGCTGCAGCATCCCAAGAACATATTCAGATACTATACTAGGGTACAATCCACTGATGATTAAAGAAAGATATATTAGTTGCTTACTCTGTGCCAAGTACTATAGATGCAAAGACAAAAATTAAATTCAAGATGAAAAAGTATTCCAAATGAGTGTAGTAGAATGGAAAGCACGCTTGACTGAGAGCAAGAACACGAGTTCAAGCCCCATTTATTAGCTTGTAACCTTGAATAATGCATTTAACTTGACCTTCCATTGCTTCACTTGTAAACAAGAGATAATAATACACTATCATCTCGTAAGATTGTTATGACAATATGAAGGGATGGTGTATATAAGATGCTTTGTAACCATAAAGTGCTATTTAAGCTTTAAAGAACAAATGTATAAATCAGCTCTTCCAACCTCAAGTTATATTATACTGGACCCAATACATATATTTGCAATGTCCTTGGATAACCAGTGTACCCTCTTGACTGATAAAGGAGGGAAATAAAAATAAAAACTCATACTAAAACTTTTTTAAACATTCATAGAAGTGCCTGAAAGACTTATCTAGATGTAAATGCTATTCATGGATAACTCCAATCAGATTCCACCATAGATTAGGATGAACACTGAGACTCTCTCTGGGGAAGCTTATTCAATAGGTGCTCTGTTTGCTGCAGTGTTTAGACTGAACTAACTATACAATCACAATGCCCAAACTATCATGACAATCAGATCCATTATATTGCACTTGCCTTACTTTGTCATGAGAGAGGATAATTTCTGGGCTACTTCCTCCTCCTGTGACATTCTTTAGATAACCTAGAGGGTTGATTAATTTTGTCCCATACATGTTTTTCATCTTTTACTTTTATCATGAAAATGGATTGACTTAGTCACAATTTCTCCTCTCATTTTCAGGTGCTATTCAAGAATGTTTAATGAGAAGAGAAATAGATATTAGATACTTTAATATTCTAAGATAACTCATTCTCCTGACACCAATTGTATTAAGGAATGAAAATAAGGAATAGAAAACAGGAAAACCTCATGACACAGATGGAACTGAGAATAAGAAATAATAGAGAATGAATTCATTATAAGGCTAAGCATAGGAGAGTAATCACCTGGCCTGGTGCAGCTACTGCTCCATATTTTGCATAAAGGTAGCAAGATTGATCTGAATATAAGGCAAAAATATCTGTTTCTGAAGGGATGCTGTAGGAAATATTTTTTCATATATGTAAACCCTCTAACCCTTAATAAATTTTAAATGGCTTTGCTTAGTTTGGCACAGTGTATTCAAAATTGAGGTCATGGAGGTATTCTGGAGAATACTGAAAGCTAGAACATGTCACCTTGTTGCTAACATTATCTCTTCTGTCTCAGAGGTTTCAAAGCAAGTTCCTCAGAGAATTGGTGGTCTGTCAGTGATTTAGGTGATTTGTGAACTAATGACCTCTTGTAATATTCATGATTATATTATTACAATGTTGATAATTTTATTTCTGACATGAATTAATAATTGATCGGTAGAATTTAATTTGGGGAGAGAGACTAACAAAGATGGCATAGTGAGAAGAAGCAATATAAGCATCTCTCTACCACAACTACTCCAGAAAAATTTGAGGAAGATTACTAGAATAAATGGTAATCAAAAAATCCAAGGAGAAACAAGGGGTACTTTATTCTAGTCCATCTGGCCCAAGAGATAACCAGAACTTTGTGGGCATTAGCAGGGAGGAAAGAGAATGGGAAGTCCAAGCTATGGAGACCTGCACAGGTTTATTACTATAAATCAGTAATGGGAACTTGGGCATGCAACTGTGTCATTCTATCTCTTGGTCATATTCACAAAACCTTCCCAGGGACCGCAGCTGAAACCTGAAACTGTGTGTCCAGGGCAAGGAGTATGGACCAGAGGTAAGCTTAAAGTTTTATTGCTATGACTCTGCCAAACCTTCCAACATATTGACAGTGTTGGTGACCAGCATCTTCTGAAACTCCAACCAGGAGTATAATCTTATAAGGGGAAAATGAATCTTTCATGAAATAAAGAACTTACAAGTATTCTTGATGAAAAGACGAGAGCTGAGTAAAAACTTCCAACTTCTAGTACTATAATTATTCAGACACATAAAAAGGTAAATGCATTTGGTCAACTCAAAGGGTTTTTACAAGGGTACATCCAAATGGACAAAGAAGAAACAAATATCACCTCAGAACCCTAATGTTATCAGTGATCACAGAAGTTACATTAGATTGAGAGACTAGAATTCGTTTTGTTATATGTTGATGCTCTTAAGAGACAAAAATGGTGAGAAAGGAATCGAGGAAAGGAATAGACGTTTCTATTTCATATTATTGGAGTGTTTAAAAACATTCTACAAACATGGAGGGGGGAGTGAGGAGAGTATATGTCACTTGAACCTCATTTTCATTTGAAATATACAAAGAAATGTAGAACATACACATACATAGAGAGAAACGGAAACAGACAGAGAGACAGAGAGAGAGACAGACAGACAGAGAGAGAGAGAGAGAGAGAGAGAGAGAGAGAGAGAGAGAGAGAGAGAACAGGTGTACTGGAAGAAAGGAAAAGAGAAAATAAGAGTAAGATTAAATTCATGGAGGGATTGTTCAGGAGCAAAAGCCACTCCATTCTTGAAGGATTAGATAATAACAAAGTTTAAAAGGAGAAAAAAAGTTCATAAGCCTTTGATTAGGGACTGAACAAGGGAAAGAAAAGAGTGAAGGGGAGGAAAATTAAGCGCATCATTTTAATATTAATTTACTACTACTAAGCATACTCCTCCCTCCCTCTCTTCTTTGTAAAGAAGGTCTTATGTCAAAATGAGGAAAAAATAGAAAAGGACAGAATGGAAGGAAACATAACTTTAAAAATTACTACGAATGGGTTGAATTTGCTAATAGAATGGAAGAAAACAGAATGGATTAGAAAATAAAATCCAGCTGCAAAGTCAAGATGGCAGAGTAAAAGCAGGAACTTGCCCAACTTTTCCCCCAAAACTGCTCCAAATTCATTTAAATAATGACTCTAAACAAATTTTAGAGCATCAGGACACCAAAAAAGCCAGAGCAGAACATTTTCCAGAAAAGACAACTTAGAAGCTCAGCAGAAAAGGTCTGTGACCCCATAATGGAAGCCCTGGGGCAAGACATGCTGGTACATGGTTTTAAGGCATTTTTCTCCTCATTTGCTTTTTATATTTCCTTTTCCACCTCTCTCAATTCTTTCCCTAATTTTTCCTTTATCTCTCTTATTTGATTATCCAAGTCCCTTTTGAGCTCTTCCATGACTTGAGCCAATTCTTATTTTTCTTGGAGGGTTTGGATGTAGGAGCTTTGACTTTGTTATCTTCGGAGTGTATATATTTTGATCCTTCTTGTCATCACAATAACTTTCAGTCCCAGTCCCAGTCCCAGCCCCAGTCCCAGCCCCAGCCTGGGCCTGACTTCTGAAGCAGCCTCAGTATTGGTGACTTCCAGACCTCTCTACCGAGTAGAGACACCAAGGAGGTCATGGAAGGTCAGCACAAAAAGTCTGTGGAACCAGAGTGAAAGCCCATCCCACAATCCCAGGGCAGACCCAGCCCTGGCCCCAGCTCTGGAGGACCCCAGCATCAGTGAGGAGGGACCTCTGAATCATCAGCAGTGCTGGAGGCTTCTGGACCTCTCAGCCTGGGAACACTAGGGAGGACTTGGAAGGTCAGTGGAGAGTGTCTGTGGCAACAGGGTGGGAGTGTGGTGTGCAGTCCTAGTGCAGCCTGGTCATCAGAGCCCCAGCCCAGGTTAGCACACTGAATCTTATATCTACTGAGGGGAAGGCACACACCTAAGAGCTTCAGGACAGAAAAGAGTGCTTGGGGTCAGATTCCTAGAAGGATCTCTGAAAATAGCAGCACAAAACTCCTGAAGTTTGGGACAGTGTACACTCCAACCTGGAAACAGAGATCTACTTTAACAAAGAGTTAAAAATCCAATAATAGGCTAGGGAAATGAGCAGAAATAAAAAAGGTTTCTCACTGTTGAAAGTTATTGTGATGACAAGAAGGATCAAAATATATACACTCAGAAGATAACAAAGTCAAAGCTCCTACATCCAAACCCTCCAAGAAAAATAAGAATTGGCTCAAATCATGGAAGAGCTCAAAAGGGACTTGGATAATCAAATAAAAGAGATAAAGGAAAAATTAGGGAAAGAATTGAGAGAGGTGCAAAAGGAAATATAAAAAGCGAATGAGGAGAAGAATGACTTAAAAAGCAAAATTGGTCAACTGGGAAAGGAGGTACAAAAGCTCGCTTAGGAAAACAATTCCTTAAAAAAGAGAATTGAGCAAATGGAAGCTAATGATTTTTATGAGAAATCAAGATACAATAAAGCAAAAAAGAAAGAAAGAAAGAAAGAAAGAAAGAAAGAAAGAAAGAAAGAAAGAAAGAAAGAAAGA
>JAJPUD010000913.1:133011-160256 GCA_023553655.1 Myrmecobius fasciatus
AAAGAAAGAAAGAAAGAAAGAAAGAAAGAAAGAAAGAAAGAAAGAAAGAAAGAAAGAAAGAAATAGGAAAAATGTGAAATATCTCATTGGAAAAATAACTGACCTGGAAAATAGATCCAGGACAGATAATTTTAAAATTATTCATCTATCTGAAAGTCGTGATCAAAAAAAGGACATGGACATCATCTTTCAGAAATTATCAAGGAAAACTGTCCTGATATTCTAGAGCCAAAAGATAAAATAGAAATTGAAAGAATCCACTGGTCGCTTCCTGAAAGAGATACCAAAATGAAAACTCCCAGGAATATTATAGACAAATTCTGGAATTCCCAGGTCAAGGAGGAAAAAAAAAAAAAAAAAAGAGGAAATCATCAAAAGCAATTTTGCCAAATTATATGCAAATAAGACTGACAAGTAAAATGAATTTTTTTAAGTGTAAAATATCCAAATTATCAGAAGAAAAAAAGAAAATCCTAAATCATCAAATTTCTGGGAAACACCGAATAAGCCAAAAATGAAATCCCTTAAAAAAAAAAAAAAAAAAAATACTCTGGACCATTTGGATTTACAAGCGAATCAATCCTAACAAATTTTCTTTATTTTTCTCCCCTCTGGGAATCATATTTTATTTACATTTTTAAAACTTCTGTAATCATAAGCTCCCTCCTTCATCCCCCCATCCTGCCCCCTCATTTCAAGATCCTAGAGGGCCTTGGGGAGAGGGAAGGGGAGAAAGAAAAAGCTTCTCAGAAGCTGCTCCTCTTCTCCCACAATCCCTAAATGAAACAGAGCCCCAAAACGCCACAGATGAAAGGTGAGAACAGCAGAGCTAAACTTCCCTCTGGAAGGTCAGCACGAGGAACAGGCGGGCAAAGTCAGCGTGGAACAAGGAGGGGGGCGGCAACCTCCCCGGCAGCTACTTGGTGGGGGGAGCCAGCCCCCCTCCACCTCCCCTCTCCCTCTAAAACGAGAGCCCAGAGCAGGGGCACTAACGGTCAGGTCTCTGGACGCAGAACACTTTGGCTTTGTGGTCTCTAGACATAGTCCCCACCAGAGAGACTTCTTTGCTGAGGGCAAAGTCAAGGATCTCAGCTGTTCAGCCCTGGTAGTCGCTGAGCAAGCGGCCCATCAGAGCGTCCAAGAGCAGGACTAATCCAACGCGGCTGCAGGTGTACACCACAGCCACCCCCTCCTCCCAGAGCAGCTGCACAATGACCGACTGCTGCTGGCACTGGTGTCTCAGCCTCTGCTAGGACCGGCATAGAAGGCCAACGTCCCATCCAGGTAGCCAACGCAGGCCAGCGGCATCACACTGCAGAAGCCCAAGGATTCCACGAACACGGATTCGCTTTCTTCATCCTCCCCCGGGTTCGGCTGTGGCCCCCACAGCGTCAGGTCTGAAAACGCTCACCCTCATGTGGGTGGCCGCGCTGACCAGTTTAGCCTGACAGTCCACAAAACCGGTGAGGATCAGGCTCCCCTTGGTGGCCACACACTTCAGGGGGCGCTGGTGACCTTTGGCTCCCTTCAGCGCGTGGACAGGGCTGCCCTGCTTCAGGTCCCAGAACCAGATGGTGCCATCATCATAACCAACCATGGCTTTCCTCCCGTCAGAGCGGTGGGACAGTTGGGCCCCTGGAAGGTCTTGCAGTCACCGCTGGGAACTTCCATATCCAGGTGTTGTTACCGTCGGCTATGCCGGCCATGAGCACAGGTGCCTGAGGCTGCCACTCCATCCACTCCAGGTTCCCCACTTCAGAGGACCAAACCTCCTCCTTAGATTCTACCTGCCACACTTTGAGTAGACCACCAGGGCAGAGTCGTGGCTGAAGCAGGTCATGAAGCAGTCCTTATGGCCGGGACTCTCCAGGAGTCCCCCTGAGCCACATCCCGAAGGCTTGGTCATCACTCCCAGCGTGCTAGTCTTGGGGTCCAGGCTCACGCAAAACCCAGAGGCTGAGTGATGGGCAGGTGACCTCGCTGTGATCCTGGCTCTCCACGCTGCCGACCACATCCTAGTCCATCTAGTCCCCCTAAGTCTCGTCGGCCCCCTCCCCTTCCTGCTCCTCTTCTTCCGTGAAGTCCACCCGGTCCATCTGTTGGGCTAGGTCATCCAGGTCGGGAGGGCTGGAACCCACCTCCCCCACCTCGATGATCTCTTCGTGGTGGAAATGCAGGGACTCCGGGGAGGCTGCCCCACCATAGGCCCAGGATCAGAATCAGGCTCCATGAAGATCAAGGAAACTGGTCAAGTAACAGGGGCCCCGCTGCCTCAGGAGCCACAGCAGCATGACAGCACTTACCGCAGCCCGCAACAAGTTTTCAAAGAACAATTTCAATATTATATAAACTGCAAAAAATATGAAAAGAATACAAAATTCTTTCTATAATTTAAATATTGCCTTAATACCTAAATGAAATGAGTCAAAAAAGAAAAATAAAGCTATAGACCAATATCACCAAGTCATTGATGGAAAATCTTTAAATAAAAGATTAATGTAGAGTCTAGAGCAACATGTTAAAAAAATTGTACATTATAATCATGTTGTATTCATAGCAGGAATGCATGGTTGATTCAGTCTTAAGAATCTGCAAACATATGATAATATAAATAGCAAAAATAGTCAAAATAACAATCAATAAATTCATTAAAAGCTTTTAACAAAATATTTTGTTAAAATACAACATCCATTTCTGTTTTAAACACAAAAACACATAGGAATAAAGGGATTTTTCTTAATATAATAAATAGCATACATCTAAAATTAAGAGCCAGTATTATAAGTATTTGTGTTACACTAGAGGTCTTTCCAATAAGATCTGGGGTAAAGCAAGGAAATCAATTATCACTTATCATCACTACTAAAATATAATGCTAAAAATGCTAATTAGATAAGATTTAAAAAAAAGAAATTGAGGAAACAGGTTTAGGCAAAGAGGAAATCAAACTCTAGAAATTCAACTAAAAATTTAACTGAAACAGTTTAGCAGAATATAAAAATAAATCTATATAAATTATCACTGTTTCAATATATTAACAACAGAAACTGAGGAAATGATAGGAAGAAAAATTCTATTCAAAATAACTATGGAACATATAAAATTTGGGGGAACATACTTGTTAAATAATAATAATGATATCCTAAATGTTTAAAACAGTGCCTGGCACATAATAAGCAATGAAGAAATGTTATTGAATTAAAGTGAATTTATAGATAGAATTATCATTTTTTTTAACTACATTGACCCAGTTCAATATACATATACAGATAGAGATAAAGAGATAGATAACAAGAAAAGGATCAATAAATTAAAAATATCTTTTTGTGTTAGCAAAGAACTGGAATTTCAAGGGATGCCTATCAACTAGGTAATGACTACACCAATTATTGCACATGAATGTAAGGAAACATTATTGTACCATAAAAAATGACAAAGAGACTAAATCTTCCGGGAGAACTTGGATGAAATTCAGAGTGAAATGAAGTGAAGAAGAACCAAAATCATTTCTATAAGAGCAGTACTACAAAACAAAATAACTAGAAAAGACTAGTCTGATCAATACAGTGCCTAACCACAATTTCAGGACTGATGATGAAACATCAAATATCTAAAGAGATGATTCAAAGTATGAAATAAAACATACATTTTTGAACATGTTCAATGTGGGGATTTGTTTTTCTTTAGTATGCATGTTTGATACAATGGCCATATAAACTTTATGAAAATAAAGACAGACCTAGATAAAGAAATAAAAATAATTATTTTCATTATATGATTTAGACCAAACAGGAGCATTTAATTCCTTTTGGTCTGGACCATGTTATAAAAAAGACAGTGCTATCTAAGGTAATTTACTTATGTAATGCCATACCAATCAAAATAAGAAGGGACCACTTTTCTTTCAATTTAGATTGTGGGGAATGCAAGTGAAAGAAAGCAGGGGGAAGGAAATATACTATATAGGGAATCTAGTGATAGTCACAGCTAATGATTAGCAACATTTTACCAATGAAGAAACTAGACAGAACCAAAGTTACTAAATCAATCTCCCAAGGTCACACAATTTGTTAGTGGCAGAGTCAGGAGTAGAATCCAGGATTGACAATGAATTTGTGCTGATCAAACTATATTTTTTTAACCCTTTGTGGCCAGTACTTTTATAATTTAAGTGATTGTATTGTTAAATTGACTAAGATCATGGAAATGAATAAAGTTGAGTGACCCCTTTGGAGTATAGCACAGCATAACATAGGCATTAATTATTACTATGTTTTTGTCTAGCACAAGGTACATCAATTAATTCCTGGATTAGAACACTCTAAAAAAACAAGTCTCGGGGCAGCTAGGTGGCACAGTGGATAGAGCACCAGCCCTGAAGTCAGGAGGACCTGAGTTCAAATCTGATCTCAGACACTTAACATTCCCTAGCTGTGTGACCCTGGGTAAGTCACTTAACCTCAATTGCCTCAGAAAAAAGCAAAAAAAAAAAAAAGTCTCTATGGTTTTCATATGATCTGGCAATGACTACTTCAAGAGCCACTACCAAGCCTGAAAAGTATTTTTTTTTAAAGACAACTCATTTTTGAGATAGATTTTATTTTCCTTTTTCCCTTTCTTTTTTCCTCTATCTTTGTAATGAAGTATTTGAATGCATGTAAAATAGATCATTGTGCCAAACTCTATTTGTTGAGATAGATAACATGAACATTTAAGATTTAATATTATAATCCAAAAATGTAGTAGAAATGATGAAAATCTGTGCTATGTAAAGTCAGATCCCAGCATTTTATGCTCCACGTTCAAACAGCAAGACCAAATATGGGCCATAAATTTCTGAAATGGCTGTTTAGATGAAGATAGAACTTAGCATTCTGGGATTTGTAGTTCCCATGAGTTGGTTCCCATAATAATGATGAGGGAGTCTACAATCTATTCCTTATTTATGTGTCCCATGGGCATTCCTACTAAGGATACTAAAATGAGACTGAACATATGTGAAGGCAGTTATTTTCTCCATTATTAGTGCAGCCACATTGCCAATGCTGCTATGTAATGCATTCTAAATCAGTGTTTATAGTAATTTTCTATTATTTCTTTCTAATGCTACTAATAAATTTGTTTCAAATCCCATTTGAATACTAATGAACAATTTAAAATATTGAAGGCATTTGTGTAATAAGTAAATTGGGGCACTTGACTCAGGTATCCTTCTCCATAGATAGAATTGTATGCTTCAATAAATTTATTTTAGTTTGCCAATATAATTCTGATGCCAGATGTTCCTGCTATTATGCATTACATTTTAGAGACAAAATAAAGATGAAACCACAGATTTCTCTTTCTTTGTGACAGATTTGGCTATTAATGTTCAGGAAATATCTTGAAATCTTATCAAGTTCTACCTACAAGATGACCAAAGACTCTTCCCAACTTAAAAATAAACTGAAAAGCCAGAGATTCCTCTGACTGCTGGAAATATTTAACTATTAAACATTGTAAATGGGAAACGGTTTTAAGTATTTTCTATTGAAGCTGACAGGTAGCCAATCATAGCAGAGAGAAGTCTGGCTTTGGAGTCAGGAAGTTTTATGTTCAAATCCGATTATGATACAAATCAGTTCTATGAACATGAGCAAACTATTTATTTCAGTGTCCCAGAGAATTCTTTAAGACTATAAGTTACAGAGCAATAGCTAATCAATATCCATAGAGGAAATTTTCACACAGGAAAGGAATTTCTATGCTTTACCTACACCAATGAAACTGCAAGTCTAGACCAAAAAAAAAAAAAAAAAGAAAGAAAGAAAGAAAGAAAGAAAGAAAAAAAGAAAGAAAGAAAGAAAGAAGAAAGAAAAAAAGAAAGAAAGGATGAAGGAAGGAAAGAAAAGGTCAAAGAAAGATAACTTTCCATAGTTGAATATAAAATGTCTTTAGTTATAAGTATAAGGAAAATCATCACTTATTCAAATATATAAATATTAAAACACCACTGGTAAAGGCTCAGTATACATTTGTTTTTGGAAAAAATGATTCTTAGAGGAATAGGTAAAAAAAAATAGATGAGTTGTTTAGAAAAATAATAAAATAGACAAATTAAAATTGTTTCAAAGTTTCAAATGCCAAATGTTAAGGAAGTAAAAATTATAAGCAAAAAAAAGAAAGAACCACTTCTTTCTCAAAGAGAAGATTGGTTAAGAGGTTGTTCATCTACTCTTTCTTTTCCCTAAAGGAAAAAAAAAGTCCTAATATTCACATTAATGAAGAGCATACATTCCAACAATATATTTAATTGTCAGAAACAATATTACCAAATCAATCTAATTCAAATAATTATTAAGAACTTTCTTTATGCAAGGAACTCTGCCTTGGAACAGGGGATAAAAAATAAATAAATAAAAATCAACACAAGCCATCAGTGATAGAAAAAATCAACCCAGCGTGGATGAACTTTGGAAGAAAGAGAATTCATTAAATGTAGCAAATTAATGGTTGAGAAATAACACTGGGGAATAATGAGCAAGCTGACATCCTATCCCCATATCTAACATATCTAATATGTCTACCCGTCATCTTGTCACTGCACCCTTCTCCTAACCCCTTTATCTAAAGTCTCTTTTCCCCACCTGGACATGTGGACATTTAGAAACTGTGGTTCCCTCTCTGGGGAAGTCTATCCACTTTAGTACTCCACTCTGGAGTACAAACCCAGATAACCCCACTATATTTAGCTAGCCCCAGATTATGTTTAACATCATATCCAGCCATTCACCAGAAAACCTGTATCTTTCCATTTGACTTGTCACTCTCAATTATCCCTCTCCTACTCCCCCTTTCTTCCCACCCTCCTCCTCTTTCTCTTTCTGTATGTCTCTCTCCTCCTCCTTTCTTTCTCTCACCATCTCTCTCCTTTTTAATGCTTGCTGTGGGACAGTATTTAAAGAAATATTAGCATTTTTACTTGAAGGAATGTGACCAAAAGCTGCCTTATGTATCCATTTTACAGTCACTTGATTCTCCCAACCAAAACAAGTTGGTGGTTCTCTAGCCATTTCCATGACTACCATATTGTCTCCTCACATAAGGATAAAAGTTGCTTAAGGGTAGGAGGGGTCTCAATTATTACTTGTATCCACAGTGCCTGAAACATAGTAGGTGCTTAATAAATGCTTTTTTCATTTATTCTTTTCCTCACCGTTGCTTCCATTTTCAGCATTTCTGATGTTGTTATGCAGATTTCTTCTTTGACATCCAAACTTTAGATATAGAACTCAATTTTGCCTAATCCTTTCTCCAAAAGCATTTGTTTCCTCGAGCTCAAACTCACTGCTATACATTATAGACCAACATCTCTATTTTCTGGCTTTTCATTAGTGTCCAGCTGTTCTTGTTCAATTTACTGATGTCTCTGACTCAATTCTCAGGTTACTGCCACTAGGATCCTGCCTATCCCATATTATCACTAAAAGTGAACAAGCATGTGCCAGCTGCTTATTTTGTGCTAAGCACTATGCTAAACTCTAGGGATGAAAAGAAAGATAAAAATAAACTGCTTTTAAAGAACTTACATTCTAATGGAGACACAACATGCAAACAACTATGTAAATTCGAATTACATGTAGGGTAAATTGGAAATCGTTTCAGAAGAAGGCACTAGCATTAAAGAAGACCAGGAAAAATTTCTTGTTAAAAATAAGATTTTAGCTGAGGCATGAAGGGAGCCAGGAGATATAAATGAGGAGGGAAAGCATTGTAGAGTTGAGGGACAGCAAGTGAAAATGAATGGAGCCTGAAGATGGAGTATCTTGTGTTGGGAACAGCAAAAGGGTCAATGTCACTGGATGGTAAAGTACATAAAGAAGAAAAATGCATAAGAAGCATGAAACAGAGGGAAAGACAGGTTTTAAAGTGCTTTAAAAAACCTAAGAGATGGTTTTTTATTTGATCCTAAAGATAATAGGGAATTATTGGAGTTTCCTTGCATGATATACACTGTGATAGGGTGCACCTGCTAAAATCTGGGCAATGTAATTATTTCATACACTTTATTTTTCTAGTTTGGATGATGAGACATATCTCTTTCTCATTACAGAGGTTCATAAAGGAAGTTTTATAGTCACCAGGGAAATTGATGCAATATGTATGATGTTACCTGTGAAGAGGACCTTTGTAGAACTTTGCCATAAATAGGTAATCCTTCTTTCATCTTAATCTTTTAAAGAAGTCTTCCGTATAACTGGAAAACACATCAGGCAAATATAGGGATAGATTCCTGTTTAGTGCCATGCTTGATAGAAAACTTTATAAATGTCATCAATGATCATAAGAATTTTAATACATTATGGAATTTATATTAAAAAAAAAACCTCTGTTCATAAAGTCCCGTGTGACTCAATATACATGAGGGATATTTTATCTGAGGAGAGGTTTCAAGGTTGTATTTTCCTCAAAGTGAATGTTTTCTTAAAATAATAGATAAATTGCAAATGAAGCCACAGGAGAATAGGAAGACAAATTATGAACATAAGTAGACTATAATATGTTGTTAACAATGACATGTGCAAGAAAAGGCATAAAAGATATCACTGAGATTAAGTATTACTTGGAAAGAAGTTAGTCCAAAAACAAATTAATATTGAAAGACATTCAAAATACCAAGGGAATAGTGTGCTGAAGATACTAAGAGAATAAGAGTAAAGCCTTTATCTTATACATTAGATAGATCTCTAATGGGGGATTTATTAATTATTATTTGATGGGAGATTTATTATTATAACCCAGGATGAGAAGGCATTCATGAAGGTAATGAGAAACATGAAATAATGGATTGATGGAGGTGGTTCATTTTAAATTTTTTAAATTATCAAAAAGTTGCTTTCTTTATCTCCTATTTTTAAAAAAGGGAAAAAAATCTTTGTAATTAATAAGCGTACTCAACCAATACAAAATTCCCATAAGATCATGCCAAAAAAAATATGTCTTGTCTAGATGAATCTATTTATTACCACCTTGAATCATAGATTTAGAACTAAAAAGGACCCAAGAGGTCTAGTCCTACCGTTTGATAGATGGTAAAGATGGTAAAGAAGTTCCAACATGCTTTTATTCTCATTATTTAACTGTCATAACAAACACATTTTAGATAGGTGATTGATTATTCACAGGTCTATTAGTTTTCTATGTAATAACAAAGGACAATTGGATGTCAGAGTGGGCAGAATGCTAGGCCTAAAGTAAGGAAATCTCATCTGGCCAAATGGACAAGTCACCTGCCTCAATTTCCTCATCTGTGAAATGAACTAGAGAAGAAAATGGCAAGCTACTAGGTATCTTTGCCAAGAAAATCCCAAATGGAGTCACAGTGTATTGGACATAATTGAAAAATGATTGAACAACAAAATATAATAACAGAATAGTTGATTGGTCCTCTTCTTGGGAATAAATAAAAACAGAAACTATCCATTATTATTTATCCACTTGAACTCACATAGCAATTTACAGTATACAAAATCTTTCACACAAATTTTTCTTTTGATTTAAACAAGAACTTTATAAGGTAAGTGGTATAAGTATTATCCCCATTTTACAGAGGAAGTTTGAATTAAGGTTTAAAAAGGACTAAGAAACTACTGCAAGACCACAAAACTAGTAAGTGGAAAAAGCAGAAATGGAATTCATTCCTAGTTCATTCCTTTTCACTTCCGTTATTCCCCAAAAAGGTCATCCCATACATTCCTTCCCCAAAGTCTATCTTCTAAATTACACAAGCCATAGGATCTTATTTGGGGAGCTCCAAAAGGGCTCTCCAGCCCTCCCAATATTTCTCCCTCTTACTTGCTGCACATCTGAATATTTCCCTATTGGAATTATTCCTTCAGATTAAGACATTTTTAAAATAGCCCCTAATTTTCCTGGGAGAAATAACAAATGAATGATTTTACAACCATTAGTACATCAGCATGAATGATCTTGTTCAATTACCTAACTTTTACATCAGAGATCACAAGACCTAGTTCCTTATTTGTAAAAGGAGAGTCCGGGACCAGACTCAGGTCTTTCTTAGGGTGCATATGTGTATCTCAGAGGGGAAATGGAGGTGAAGAGGAATGAGGGTCTAAAATATGAGAAAATCCACAGACCCATAGACGAGGGAGAACTGGGCTGAAGGCAATGGTACAGTACATGGAAAGAAGAGGAAAAAAGTTTTCTGAGCACTGTGAGAGAGAACCAGTGCCTTGGGCAGGGCACCTAAAAGGGGAAAAGAGAAGGGTGTGAGCTGGGCAATAGGAACAAACTTGACTTCCTTTATGGTTTTGCCTAGGTTCAGCCCTTTTGCATTTGGAAGTCATTGTACAGAAATAAGGGTCAAAATAGATATGCCTTAGTCTATTCAAATGGTACTTCAGTTTTTGACAAAACAGGAAGGCTCTTGTGAAATATAGTGCTCAGATTTCCCAATGTTATTGAAATTGACTGAGCTTTTCAGTATCCACCCAAGGCAAAAGAACATGCCTGGCAACATAATTACTGAGATATAATCCATGATTTTTTGTTTGCTTGTGGAGATCAAGAGAAGTACTTCAGGAAAAGAGAAGGGGAAATATTGTTCTAATTTTAAAAAAAAAAGGGAAAAGAATATATAGTTTGTAGACTATGGTAAACCAGTGAAATTAGCTTTGTTTTCTAAGAAAATACTAGAACATATTATCAAAGGGATAGTTAGTGAAATATCCAGAAATGCAAGTAGGTATCACAAGGTATTGTCTTTGTCAAAAGTATAAATGTCTTTATCAAAAATAGGTTATTCCTTACAACCTAATTCCCTTTTATGACAGGGTAGAAGAGAGGGATACTACAGAAATAATTGCCCAAGATTTTTAGTAAAACAGTTGACAGTCTTTCATATTATTCTTATAGAGGAAAAAAAAATGGAAAGATGATGGCTACATGTGGTGTTAAATGCAGAGAGGAACAGACCCCCAGTAGTAGCATAGTGTCTTAGAAAACCACAAATTAACAACCTCTGTGTTGGCTTGTATTTTAAATTTATTTTAATAAACATTTCCTAGTTACATTTTAATCTGGTTGGACCAATGCAGGGGTTTACTAGCAGCTGGAATTTAACACCTTTGAACAGATCATTATAAGTATGTACTCAAACTGGTTGTTTACCCAAAGAATAACTAACAAGCCCATATCAGCTTGAAAAAGCCTCTAGGGGAGTTCCCAGGCAGAGAATGGAGTGAATACAAGGACTTAGAAGAAAATATAGATAGCATGCTTTTCAAATTCACTCCATGTGCAAATCTGTCAGAGATAACTATTAAAATGATTAACTGTCAGAGTTTTTAAAAGATCTCAAAAGGCCAGGACAGAGATGTCAAACTTACATGAGCCAGATTAAAATGTAATAGAGAAATGTTTAACAAAATAAATAAAATTCTATAAAACTTAAATAATGCTACTTTGTGGTTTTCTAACTCAAATTACAGCTGCAGAGAACCATTTCTACTTAAGTTTGATATGCCTGGGCTAAACATTAGACTGAATTTATTTAAATGAAAATTAATAAGGCTCATATTTCATTTTTCAAAATTGGTTTCATGGATACAAAAAAGGAATAGTATGAATAGACAATAGTATATTTTAAAAATATCTGAGAGTTTTATTGAACTGAAAATTTATTATGAGCCAATAATGTGAGAGGCAGCTACCAAATGCTAATTTGGTTGCATTGACAGATTAAGGGGTGATGGTCCTTTGGAGACAAAAGGAATATTTAGTCTTTAACAGAAAAATCTTAAAACAGATGTGACAATTTTGTTGAAGGTTATTAAGGCTTGTCTTATGAAAATAGGATTATATTTTTCCGTCTTGACTCAAGAGGACATAATGAAGAGAAATGGGTAGAGGTTACAAAGAGGCAAAATTAGGCTTCACATAAAGAGCTAAAACCAATTTATAATTATCCTAAAGTGAAATGGACCCCTTTAGAAAGTCATGAAGTCCCTTTGACTCAGTCTTCAACCAAAAGATGGAAGATGATATTGCAATGATCCCCTGCAGTTCTGAGATTCTGTAACTGAATGGTCTTCCAGTCCTATGATCTCATTTCCTTTGGTTTATACTTGAGCAACACTTTTTATTTTAATAAGTTTATTTTTGTTTTTCCACATAGCACCAACTCTCTACCTTGAGCAGTGGAAAAGGCACCACAACTAGAATCAGGAAGACCTGGATACAAATCTTACCTCTAACACTATGTGATTTTATCAAGACATTTAATATCTGAGTCTCAGTTTTCTCAACTGTAAAATGGGACTAATAATGTCTAAATTATCTATATCAGAGGTTTGGGTCCCTAATCCTTGTCCCCAGCATGTCTTTTCTCCAAAAGATCAAAATAGGGGAGATGATGCATCAGAGTCCAGGGTCTACACAAAATTGCATATCTAGCTAAGGTATGTGGAACAATAAAACCTAAAAGACATCATGGCTCTTTCCTTATTTCTCTTTTACAATTCATAATCTTGTAGGCTGTTAGTCTGCAGATGAATCCCTGAATTTTCAGTATTAAAAAATTCTCCCAAACTTCCTCTAAAATTGCTAGACTGTCTTAAGAGACTAGTCCATCAAGTATGGTATAAATAAACTCTTTTGTGATTATAAGAAAATTTCTTTGAACTCTTTCAAACTAAGAACCATGCCTCTCACACACTGCAGGGTTGTGGTGATCTTTTTGCAGACCAAAGAATACTATGTGAAATGTAAATGTGAATTATTATCATTACTGAGCTGAGACCAGCCCATCTTCTAGGCAAACTTATACTGTCTGTTTACACTTTAGCAGCAAGAAAGGTAGGCAGTAAAATGATAGAGTAAATTTTAAAAGGCATAGTTGTAATGTTTTGTATATGATGGGGAAGAAAGAAGTCCCTCTCCCTTTTCAGGTGATGTCATCAATGTCAATGACAAAGAATATAGTTACAAGATATCAAATAGAAATTAAAGAATTGCCTACAATCTCACAAAACAATGTGAATAAAGTTCTTAATTATTTTGAGAGAATTATAGATCTTTGTCCATTGGATGAAGGCAATTGATATTACATTTGCCTTCTGTGGGAGATTCTTGTGAATATATGAGAGAATCATTTATTCCTCTTGGACTTTCATATGAAAAGGGGGGAAAACCCATTCAGAGGCTTAGGAATACAAGGTGACACTGAGGAGGTGAGAGAGAGGATTTTCAATCCTCCCTCAAAGCACCTGACCAAGTTACTGGACCTATTGGTGCATCTGTCCAGGAGCAGTCATGAACTAGAATCTCTGCCCTATCAGGAGAGGGGGTGAGAAAAATTCCATGCTTGCCCATATTGATCCTTCCAGCAGCTCTGTGAGATAGGAAAAATAAATATCCTCATTCCCACTGTATTCTGGCCCTCAACTAATCAAAGTTCTCTCTGTGTTCTTTACTCATAAGTCTTTCATCCCATCCTCCCCTCATACACACACACACACACACACACACACACACACACACACACACACACATTCTCTCTCAGTGCCCTACTATTACTCAGTGTAAGGGCAGTCCTCCCTACCTGAATGCCGTTATCATATTTACATTTGAAAAAGTCAATTTAATTAAGATATAAAAGAAAACATGAACACAACTTAGAGTGCAAGAGATCAACATTTCCATCACTTTTCAAATGTGAAGTGGAAAAACTACTTATGGTTTTCATTTGAATTTTTTGCAATAATTATATTTTTATGGCTTTTTTTCAATTATGCTTTTAGGTAGTAGAAGTCTGGGGTACAAGTAAAATTAAATCACCTGATACAACACTTAAATCAATTGATGTTGGCAGCAATAATATGTTTTAATAAAAACCTAGAGGCATAAAACCACATAAATGAGGATATTCACTATCTTAATAAGCCAATTTATTTTGTAAGCAGACTTTATTTTATAATTGAGATAGGATGTTCCAAGGACAATGTCTTGTTTCTAGGTCTCCCAAGTGTTTGTCAGGATACTGGGAACAGCCTCAGTGGAAGCTTTCCTTTCTCACCTAGTCATCAAACTTAGTAAAGCATGGTGGAATAGGATCTGAGTGATAGATCCACTGGTCAACATAATCAAGCTGGTTATTTAAAAAGAATGCAAATGGGCACATTGTCTCCCCTCCCCATCTGAAAAGGGCAGTAAATACAGGTTGTTATCAGGAAACATGATAAATGCATTTCGCTCTGCTAACTGTGGTTTGAATATTGCTGGGTTTTAAGGTAGCTTATTTTATGGACTTTCTACTTCCTCAAACTATCAAATGTGAAGTACTGCAAGCATTATAGATCTCTTCCTCACTGAAGTGTTAAATGATTCCCTGAATAGCTGAATAGCAATTTTCTAAAAGAGTAAATATGTTGCCTATCTTGCCTCAAACTTTTCCTGACATTGTGGAGTTTGCCCAAGCTAGACTTTTAAAATCCATAATCCCACCCCACTGCCATCCATCATATTGATTATGGTTCAGTTCAGCTTGTGAATGTCCTGGCCTTCCCCCAGGTAGCCTGAAACTGGGTAGGAACTAATTCTATCTTCCTGACATAGCTCTAAAGTCAGAGTTGTAGCAGCTACCTCCAATCGACCCAGAAGTGACTGAGTATAGGAGTTAAGTGAAGGATTCAGACTTTTTGCTAGCATTTTGTGAGGTAGCTAGATAGAATGCTGGGGATGGCAATAAACTTGGAATCAGGAAGAAAATCTGAATCCGGCTTCAGACACAGTGTGACCCTTGCTGAGTTTATTAAACTCTTTCAGTCTCAGTTTCTTTCTCTTTAAATAGAAATAATAACCCCTACCACATAAGATGTGAAGTTATTGTGGGGCAGCTGGGTGGTGCAATGGATAGAGTAGCAGGTCTAGAGTCAGGAAGTTCAAATCCCACCTCAGACATGTACTAACTGTATGTTCCTGAGCAAGTCACTTCATCTGTTTGCCTCAGTTTCCTCATTTGTAAAATGAGCTGGAGAAGGTGATGGCAAGCCATTCCATTGTCTTTGCCAAGAAAATCTGAAATGGGGTCATGGAGAATCAGACTCAGCAAGAACAACTACAAAACCTGTGGTAAGGGGACAGTTTACAAATCTGGTCTCAGACACTTGCTAGCAGTATGACCTTGACAAACAACTTCTGTCTGCCTCAAAACTACAACTACAAATATAAATCAAAATATACTTGATTAGAGATTAAATAGCTATTTTAAAGATAATTATTATTGACTTTTTTGTTAAAAGCTAAAACACAATCCAAATAAATGGATAAAATAAAATCAATTTTTAAAATAATATTGAAAATATAAGTTGAAATAGATGTATGAAAATACTAAAATCGTCAAAAAAAAATCCTAAGAATCCTAATACATTTGCTGCTAAGAGTAAAATATAACGGTGTTGTATAAATCTAAGACATAATTATGATGATTGTTACACAAAATCCATAAAACCTCACAGAAAAACTTCTTTCCTACCCTAAATATGAACAGATAGACAGACAAACAAAAAGAATAGATAGGAAACATGTTTCCTTTGACTCAGCTCCTTCTGTCCATCTAAACTATTGCAGAGCTAAACTAAGTGAAGAAAATCTTGCCTTAGTTTACCCTTTACTTTCTTGATGTAGAAAAAGGAGCATTTTATTAGCCCATAAATGAAAGATATACTCCTGGGCCTAACTTCCTATTTGAAATCAGATCTGTGGTTCAAAGAGATCAAGAAAACTCTATGGTGCAATGAGCTTAAAATCAGAAAACCTAAATCCAAGTCTGGTTTCTTTGACTTACTACCAGTATGTAATGTACTTAGTACATTATTACTGTTGACAAGTGACAAGTTGTTCAACTCTGTGAGCCCATTTGGGGTTTTCTTGGTCAAGACAAATGGAATAGTTTGCTATTTTCTTCTACAGATGTGAAAACCGAGGCAGAGTTAAGTGACTTGTTCAGGGTCACACAACTAGTAAGTATCTGAGGCCAAATTTGAACTTGGAAAGAGATTTCCTAACTCCAGGCTCAGTGTGCTATCCACTGTGCCATCTTGCTGCTTAGCATACAGTAGGTGCTTAATAAATAATTGTTGACTGACTGTATGACTTTGGCAAGACACTTCATTTCCTTGTCTTGCCTTAGATATTCATTTTGGATCCTAAAACATTAATTTTTTATTATCACTTTTCAAACCACAACCATATTGTAAATCAACATGAAATTAGTTTCATGATGGAAATGCCAGAAGGACACTAGTCTTTCAGTGTTGCAACAGTCCCTCTGTAATTAAATGCAAATAACTCTGAAACAGATAGTAACATTATTTTTTCTTACCTAATTTTCTGCAAAATAACTATTGCTCAAAAGAGATTGCTTTTGTATGGGGCAGATAAAAGATCGTATTTAAAACAGATTTCTAATGCAAAAAAAAAAACTTAGCAACATTATTTTTAAAATGTGTTTTCCTAAATTTCTCTTTCTTGGAATATTTGCATATAAATGACTCTCCAACGTCTGCTCTGCGAAATGAAGTAAATAAAGTAATTAGAAACAATCTACAGGTTTGTGGCTCAGATTATTAATGGTAGCTTTTGTTATTTAAGGAAGTTAAGGCTGTACCAGTTGGTTTGTTTATATTTCTCTCCTTTTCCCTAAGAATCCTGGTGCCTTTTGTAAGATAGAGAACAGAGCCCTGGAGGTATACCAAGAATGCCATTGTGTATTTGATTGGTGGGGACTCTGAGCATTTATAATTGAATGTAAAATGACTGACAGCTCCCTAAAGGTTGATGAAAACCAGAGCATTAGGAGGCATTTGTACTAGATTTAACAATAAATATATACAGGTGTCCCACTAACATCTTACTATAAATTACAAGGTAGGGACAATTATTCCTGACTCTTAAGAGTTAAGAGCTCTTCTCTAGATTTGATTTCAGAGACTGTTCAAATTCTGTATTTATGAAACTATAGTTTGTCTCAACCTCTCAGCCTTCAGTTTGCCTAAGTGTGAAAGGAGAGTATTGGACTAGCTAACTTCTCTTTCACTCCTATGATTCAATGTCCACTCCTGGGAAAAATTTTTTTCTCTTTCTTTCCCTTGCCAAAATCACAGTGTAAATGTAAAAGAACAGAATATTGTAAGGCACTAAGGTGGTATGATGAACCATATTCCCAGAGTCAGGAAGTCCTGAGTTCAAATTTGTCCAAATCTCATTTAATTTTAAATTTTATCTCATTTAATTCTCACTACAACCAATGAGGTTGAAAGTTGATGAAACTGAGTCTGGTTTCATCAACTATCAACCTCATTGGTTGTAGTGAGAATTAAATGAGATAAAATTTGTAAAGCATTTAATATAGTGGCTGGCACATAATAGGCACTTATTAAGGGCTTATTCCCTTCGTCTTCCCTTCTGCCATGGTCTCTCTGACTCAGTTTGCAAGTCACTTTACATGAATTGTTCAAGCCTCTAATCACAGGGAATCCCAGATTAGAAGGGCTGTCTATTTCAAAAATCCTTCGGACTGCAGAGCTCTAATGAAGAAAAACCCATTACCAACAAAGGTACTCTGCTCTAATCTAAGTTTTTCTGGCCTTCAAGCTTAAGTTTGACTACTGTTATTCATTCTGCCCTCTGGACTCAAACAGAACATAGAGAATCTCAGAGCTAGGAGGGCTTTATCTTGCCCATTTATTTAATAGGTGAGGTAACTATGTCCCAAAGATCCTTGACCTAAGTTCACATAGCTAAGTGTATGGCAGAGCCAGGACCTTGAGATCATGTCTCCCAAATTCCAGTCCAGCCCTTCTTTCACTATCTGTTTGAAGTGGGAAATGCTACTTAACTATTTCAAGAACGTTTTCTGTGTAGGCCTTTCCAGTGAAACCAGATTATAAACTCGCTGAGTAGAAAATTCCTGACCCTGAGATTCCTTTTCTCTTTTTGCAAGGTCATCACCAAGTTTGGATGAGATACTCTCTTGTTTAGTTAGACTATGAAATTATCCAAACATTATCTAGTTTACTCTTTTTCTTCTATTAAATTCAGGATCTCACTTATTGTTGAAGGTCTATCCAAGAGAAATTTACCAATGGATTAACTAATTGAGTTGCCCATTCAAGTAAATCTCAATCTGGGCAAGAGGAATTCTTCATCCACTTGGTTTTTACTATGTAGATTGTTGGATCAATTTCCTTTGAGTAATCAAGGGGTGTAATCAGCAATCGGCCAATTAGTAGCATCTGTAGTATTGATGTGGGTGATGTAGATACTAGATCATGGTAGGCACAAAAGTTGGTGAAGAATTCACAATGGCCATTTTCTTTATGAAAAGGTAGATTTATTTAGGGAAGAGGTTACAGACAAAATGAAGGGATATAATAGACACCAGGAATAGTAAATATGAAATAGAGTGATAGCATATGAAAGACAAGTTCCTCAGTGGAACTCACAATTACCCAGTGGAAAGGGAGCACCCTTTTATCAATTCTTCTGTTAACTACACCCATTATTGAAGACCTCATCAGTATCTCACTAACACAGGGAATCCCTAGCCTATTTGGACTCTGCAGGACATCCTTTCTTTTATCACAACAAACTTTTTTAAAATTCAGATTGCCAGCATTTACTTTTCTCTGTATTTCTAGTTGATTGCTACTCATTTCTGCTTAAGTATCCTCCCATGACCTCAAATTTAGCATGGCAATCAACATTTTTCCCCTTCTGAAATTCCCTGCTCTACCACTATTCTTCCAGTCCTTTCAGCTTAAAACTTTAATATTATCTTTGAATCTTCCTTGGTTTCATATACTCTATAATCCAATAAGCAAGTATAATGAATGAATGTACTTTCTGAAAAACTTTGAGATCTTGTTTTCCCAGATAATTACATCAGTATGAATATGATGGGGGCAACTAAATGGACCCTGGTATTCATGGAGATATCTTTTTTTATCCTACATAGTAGCTAAAGCATTGGTCAGGATAGGATTCTGAGGACATAATGATGCTAAGGAACATTGATCTATTCCTCTACATCTATTTACCACCCCCAGAAGAGTTTTGTGAGATTCAGCTATTATATTATTAATGTAAAGAGCTTTTCTATCTTGAAAGAAAAGCATTATACAGAATAAATAAATTCTTAAATAGTATTTTGTCTTTCTGATCTGATTCATTATACATCACTTTTTCTTAGGTAGCTGTTTTAGCCATTAAAAGAAAAGCTCTGTCCCATAGATTTAGGTCTTTGCCTAATTTTACCACAGGCCAGCTATAGGAGAGGCAGTGTGATACCATGGAATGAGAGTTGCTATATTAGGAATTGGGACCTATGCCAGCTCTGCTATACACTACCTAAAGGGCAAGTCATTGAACTCAGTTTTCTCATCATTGAGTTTGGACTAGATAACATCTCAGTCTTTTCTAGTCCTAAATGTATATATCTAGACTTATTTCTTCTTAAAGCAAAAAAGGGAAAGGGAAACAAAAGTATAACTGTAATAAATGGATACTCAGATGGGTGGGACACTCAAATTGTTAAAGAGTCTATTTTAGAATAACATTTACATTCCCAGTTTCTCAACAAATCTCCACCCCATTTCCCCCTATCTCTCCTTGGTAATATACACAGATCTAGTGAAAGACTACAAAGAAATCACAAAGAAAGAAAAAAAAAGTCATGAATGAAATAGTTATAAAGTTGGCAATTCTTTTTAAAATTTGTTAAATTATCCTGAGCTCTATAAGAATGAATAAAAGCCTGGGATGACAAAAAACAGATCTACTTCTTGGCTTATATATTTTTCACTAAGTACCAACATATATAAACCTTAATCAACTAACTGATATTAAACAAAATTAATAAAGGACATTCTAATGAAACCTCTGAAGCTGTTGTTAGTCTAAATTACTTTCTGCTTTTTGTGTAATTATCATTATTAAGCACCATATCCATAAGAAACTCCACTGAGCAATATTGGAACAATGAATGAACGATGCTCAACTAATTAATTACATCTCAAGTCATTAATGAAGTATATACAATAATGTTTCAAAAGTCCTTAACTAGATCATTTGCCATATTGTGGAACTTTTTTGTTTTACTCGCTTCTATTACTCTTATCAGATTAACATTTTTTTTTACCATTTCCAAATGTTGAACATAATTTACATGTTTCAAAGAAATTATAGTTTAAATCAAATTGTATTAAAACAAATGTTGTGACAAGCAAAAAAAAATCTAAAAAACATTTTCTTTTCCTATCTAATGGCCTGTGGTAATTGAACTTTGTGAACCCCTTTACAAGCAACATTTGCTCTTAGAAATAATTCATCACACTATTCTCGAATTGATAAATGGTCAAAGGATATGAACAATTTTCAGAGGAAGAAATTGAAACCATTTCTAGTTATATGAAAAGGTGCTTTAAATCACTATTGATCAGAGAAATGCAGAGTAAGACAACTTTGAGGTACCACTACACACCTCTCAGATTGGCTAAGAGATAGGAAAAGAGAATGATGAATATTGCAGGGTATATGGGAAAACTGGGATACTAATACATTGTTGGTAGACATATCAACTAATTCAACCATTCTGGAGAGCAATTTGGAACTATACCCAAAGGGCTATCAAACTGTGCATGCCCTTTGATCCAGCAATGTTTTTATTGGGCTTGTATCCCAAAGAAATCATAAAGGAAGGGAAGGGCCCCACATGTGCAAGAATGTTTGTGGCAGCCCTTTTTGTAGTGGCAAGAAACTGGAAACTGAGTGGATGCCCATTAATTGGAGAATGGCTGAACAAATTATGGCATATGAATGTTATGGAATATTATTATTCTATAAGAAATGATCAGCAGAATAATTTCAGAAAGGCGTAGAGAGACTTACATGAATTAATGCTAAGTGAAGTGAGCAGAACCAGGAGTTCATTGTACATGGCAAAAACAAGATTATACAATGATCAATTCTGATGGAAGTGGCTCTTTTCAGCAATAAGATGATTCAGGCCAGTTCCAAAGGTTTTGGAGACCAATGGTCCAATGGAGAGAACCATTTGCACTCAGAGAGAGGACTGTGGGCTCTGAGAGTCGATCACAACATAGTATTTTCACTTTTTGTTGTTCTTTGCTTGCATTTTGTTTTCTTTCTCATTTTGTTTTCCTTTTTGATCTGATTTTTTTGTCTGTGTGCAGCATGATAATTGTGGAAATATGTGTAGAAGAACTGCACATGTTTAACATATATTGGATTAGATTACTTGCCATCTAGGGGAAGGGGTGAGAGGAAAGGAGGGAAAAAAAAATTGGAAAACAAGGTTTTGCAAGGGTGAATGTTGAAAATTATGCATATGTTTTGAAAATGAAAAGCTTTAATAATAACAATAAAAGAAAGAAATTATTCATCACAAAGAATGATTTGTTTTCATATTCTCTGTCACCATGAGAAAACCATTACAACAAAATTATTAGGCTTTAGAACTGAAAAAAACCTTTGACTTATCCTTGTCAAAACCCCTTCCTTTTACAAATTAAATAATTGAGTTCCAAAGAGAAGTGACTTGGTCAGGGTCATATAGAAAGAAAGCAGCAGGGCAAGAATTTAAACTCTAATGTTCTTTGATGATTGAATAGCATAGTTAAGCCATGAGGAGAATTTCTTTCTTTTTTTTTTAATTAAAACTTTTTATTTGCAAAACATATGTATGGGTAATTCTTCAACATTGACCCTTACAAAGCTTTCCATTACAAATTTTTCTCCCCTAGTCCCCACCCCTCCCCTAGATGGCAGGAAATCCACTACATGTTAATTATGTTAAAATACTTGACAAATCAAATATATGTATAGATATTTCCACACATCATTTTCCTGCAAGTGAAATCGTATCTACAAGAAAGAAAAATCAGAGAAAGGAAACACAATGCAAGCAAACATAGAGAGCATGAAAATGTTATGTTGTGGTCCACAATTCATATCCCTCTCTCTGGGTGTATATGGCTTTCTTCACTAAACAGTTTGAACTGGTTTGAAACATTTCATTGTTGAAGAGAGCCATGTCCATCAGAATTGATTATCATATAGTATTGTTGTTGCTGTGAATAATGATCTCCTGGTTCTGCTCACTTCGCTCAACATCAGTTCATGCAAGTCTCTCCAGGCCTCCATGAGGAGAATTTCTAAGACTTAGATAATAAACATTTGTTACTATGTTCCAGACACAATGCTAAATATTCAGAAACACAAATATCAACCTTTTTTCAAAAAATGGTAATTCCTGTCCTCAAAGAGCTTACATTTTGAGGGAAGAAAACAACACACAAAAAAATGGTAGGAAATGGGGAAAGGAGGGAAAGGGTAAGTGTCCACAGGCATATGGTGTTGCTGAAGTTTGCAGAGTTAGAAGCAGGGCCAAAAGGAGAATGAAGGTGTCATTATGGCAGCTCCCTCTTCTCAAAGGCTTCCTTCCCAAGTAATAAAGATCTCAGTTTTATTTTTACTATCTAGGTATATGACCCTGGATCAGCTAGTTCCTCCTTGGGCCTCTCATGAGGCAATTGGGGGACTTGCCCAGGGTCACACAGCTAGGGAATGTTAAGTGTCTGAGGTCAGATTTGAACTCAGGTCCTCCTGACTTCAGGGCTGGTCTTCTATCCACTGCGTCACCTAGCTGCCTTGATATTCAATTTTAATGAAGAAATCTAAAACAATTTGTTTTATAGCAAAGCCCTGAAAATGGAAGAGTGTAGACTTTGAGTATGATCAGGGACAAATTTGAGGTGTGTATTATTATTAATATAATAATTATATAAAGCAGAGAACAGATTTTTGAGGTGATTTTTGATGTAATAATGATATTCAGGATAGCTGATTGTGAGCTTGTAGCATCAAAGAAACCACCATTTATGCCTCAAGTTAATGGGGATCACTGTGACTCCAGGGAACTACTGACTGATATGAGATGAGTGACTGAAAGATTATACTGGATCCAAACATCCTAAAATAACTTTGTCCCTTTTCTCTTTTTCCACAATCACATCATCACAATGCCAAAAATTTCCCCAAATTGGTAAGACATTGGTTTGGCCTGACTAAGACATGAGTTCCTAGGAGAATTATTAAAACGAATCCTAAAAATAACATTCTTAACATCAAAGTCTGAGGCAATATGCAATGTAGTCAAAAGAGCTGGGTTCAATCCACAATATTAAATGTTACTAATTTTGTGACTCCAGACAACTCATTTAATGTCTTTGAGGCATTAGGAAAATGGAGTAATGATACTTGGAATACCAAACGAGCTAGCCAGGATTGTAAGGGAAGAGATTTCTGTCACGTGATCTATAGTCAAAAGGTTTATAATCATGATTCTAATAGGTGACATCTGTATAAAAAGTATTTTAAGGTTTCACATGCATTTTACAAATGTTGTATGCAATAACAATACCCTCACAAAGAACACTATGAGGTAGATGCTATTATTATTCCCATTTTATAAATAAGGTAGATGACAGCAAAAAAGATTATATGACTTGCCCAGACCACTGTTACTATGCTTCTAAAACAGGTTTCAAATCTCAGAATCTCTAACTACTTGTGTAATATTGCACTAATATTTACATTTACCTCACCACCAGAATAGACTGAGTCACAAAGATTATCTGGTGCCATCTGTTCATTTTACAGATAAAATCAGGCCAGAAAGAGTGAACTTCTTTGTCCAAGTTCACACAGTAAATAACAGAGCCAAGATCTGGAGCCAGATTCTTTGATTCCAAATTTACAACTCATTGCACTATATTCCACATTCTTCACATGAGCTATCATTACTGTTATTGTCAGTGACTGAGTTAGCATGCAAATATTATAGGGAAGCATAGAACTGAACCCTGAAGAAAATGACCCTGAGACAGATGCATTTGATCCATCAATCAATCTTTAAACATTCATCAGGCACCAACTATATTCTAATCTCTGAGGATACAAAAAGAGACAGAAGACACTGTCCCTGCTCTCAAGGAGCTCACAGTCTAATAAGGGAGTCAATGCAAACTAATATATATGCAGCAAATTAAATACAAGATATATAGGGAAATAAGTAACAGATGGAAGACCTTGGAATTAAGAGGGGTTGAGGTAGGCTTCCTACAGAAAATGGATTTTAGTTAAAACTTTAAAAGAAACCAGGGAGATCAGCAGTCAGAGCTGAGAAGGGATAGTTTTCCAGACAGTGAAAAGAGTAGGAAAATAAAGAGATTTGGGTAAATTCAATTAAATTAAAATAGAAGGCATTGGATAAGCAAATTACTGGGCATTGGATATTTGGAGGAAGGGCAGTTGTAAGTGGAAAAGAATCCCAGAGAAAGAATATAAAACTCTACTCCCATCACTTTTCCCCTACCCCAACACTACCCTAAGAACAATTCACTCCCTACCTAAATCTAATTTAGAAGTCATCCCATTTTCAAACAAGGTAAAGAGAAGCTCACTATTCAGTTCTCTGACCTTTCAGCATGTGCTAAGAGAGAAAGCCCATAGAAATCAGGAAAACTAAAAGCTGACACAAAGCTGGCCCAGGTGATTTGGACAGAAGGGAAGGGAAGGGATTTGCAATGTCAGCAGCTGTATTTTCCCTGTTGCAGTTCATATATTTGTGGATACAAAGCAAATGCTGAGCTTTTGGAAAAGACCAATGTTCTCAGCTCTGAGATTTTACCTCACACCCACCAGATTGGCAAAGAAAACAGAAGAGGAAAATGACAAATGTGAGCAGGGTTCAGGAAAAACAGGAACATTAAATGCACTGTTGGTGGAGATGTGAATTGGTCCAGCCATCTTGGAAGGCTATTTGGAATTATGCCCCCAAATCATTTAACTCTGCAGATCCTCTGACCCAGCAATATTAGTGCTATGTCTATAACTCCAAAGATATCAAATAAAGAAGAAAAGAAACTATATATACAAAAATATTTATAGTATCTTTTTTTTCCTAGCAGACAAAAATGTGAAACTATGGGGGGTACCCACCTATCAAAGGCAAAAACCATTTATGGTGTGTAAATGTAATGCAATTTTACTGCATCATAAGAAATGAGAAAACTGGGAAGGCCTACATGAAACTAATGTAAAGTGAACAGAATTAAAAGAAAAAAATTTGGGGCAGCTAGGTGACGCAGTGAATAGAGCACCAGCCCTGAAATCAGGAAGACCTGAGTTCAAATCTGGTCTCAGACACTTAACATTCCCTAGCTGTGTGACCCTGAGCAAGTCACTTCACCTCAATTGCCTCAGCAAAAAAGAAAAAAAAATTATAATGAAAACAATATAAAGCAAAAGCACTTTGAAAGATTTCAGAACTCTGATCAGTGTCAATGGCAAACCAAAAATCCAGAGGATTGAAGAGATAACAAATCTTTGTTTAAATAAATAAATAAATAAATAAATATGAAAGAATTTTAAGAGGAATAAACAAAATACAAAAATATAAAGAAATTCAAAAAATAAAGTAGTAAAGAAAATACTTTATTGGGTTCTAGGACCAAGTCTGGCCTATAAAAAAGTATATCCTTATTGAAGATAAAGTAGAAAAGTTCACCCAGAAGTTCCAGACACAAAAAAATTAAGTCTAGCTGTTCAAATACCTGATACTTATGTTGTTTTTTTGAAAGGGAAAAAAAAAACCTATCTCTATCCCTTACTCTATAAAATTCAAGAGGTAAGGGAACAGGCATTTATTAAGAGCCTACTATGTGTCAGGTACCATGCCAAGCACTTATAAATATTATTTCATTTGATCCTTACAACAACTCTGAGAAATAGATGCAAATATTATTATCAATGCCCATTTTACAGATAAATAAACTGAGGGCAAACAGAGGGTGACTTGCTCAAGGTCACATAGGTAGTAAGTTTGTGAAACTAGATTTAACTCAGGTCTTTCTTACTCCAAGTCCAGAAGAGCACCACCCAATAGTTTATAAAAGATAGATATTAAACAATAAGAACAACAACAAAATTCCATCTGCTTAACACTACCAATGGGATACTAGCATGGAAGGAAAGAAAGTTCCTTTGGAGGGTAGTTTATCTCTCTATATTTTTTCTTTTATCTTTCTTGATCTAAAACAGTCCAGTGGTCTTTGAAGTGGAAACTTCCCCAAGGGAGCCATGCTCTGACTCCCTCCCCCCAAAATTGGTTGTGATCAACCAGAAGGTGGAAATGTAGGTGGAATATCACCTTCCCCCAGATAATCAATTATGAGTCTTCTCCCTCCTGTACAAGCAATCAACCTCCCCATTTCTGAGTCAGACATTGAGCTCTCTGAGCATTTATAACTTAAATACCAGGCTACCACAATGGCAGCTGCACAAGCATTCTTGGGAAAATTCTGCGCCCCACCTCATCCCCTGCTCCCCAGATCTCCTTGTGCCTCAGAGGACAAGCTCTGCACTGTGGGTTTAGTGACTGGCAAGAATGCCCACCTGCCTTCTTGTGCTATAGGGATGAGTGAGCAGATATGAGCCAGGACAGATTGAAGACCTTATTAAATTATTCTGTCCAAACCAGCCCCTCTTCAAAACTTCCTAATCACCTTTGAGGACACCTCTATCCTTCCAGTCACCCAAATGTGCAATGATGCCATCTTCCCCTCCATGTATTTTGCCTTTCTTGAATGTAGCATAATGTTACATGCTTAGCACAATACCTGGCCCATGGAAGATATTAATACATGTTTATTTCCTTTTCCTTTCTGCCTTTATGTCTCTAGAGTATAGCACAGTGCCTAGCACACAGTAGGGCTTCATAAATAGTTATTGACTAACTGGGTACAATTTTTAGACTGCCCATCTTTTAATTCTTATTCTCACTACCCCCACCTCCCACCCCCTTAGTTTCTATTCATATATTCTCTGAATGGTTTTTTTTTTTCTTGCTCAAAAGTCATCACTAGACATAAATATGTTACAGGCTCCTTACACCCACTGTGTGTTTCAACATTGCCCTTTTGAGTCACCATGAATATTTTGTCCTCAGAACTACAATGCATCCTTAATTATTCAGAAGCCAACCAATATACTGGAGGATTATTCAAAATTCTCGTTCTCCCTTTGCTCTTGCTGCCTGCCTTTTGGCTATTTCATTGTTCACCTCTCTCACAAGGTGGATTGGGGAAATAAAAGCTTAGATC
>JAJPUD010000913.1:160266-180969 GCA_023553655.1 Myrmecobius fasciatus
TCCTCATTGCATCCCTAGTCCATCAATGAAAAGCCTGGGGCTTTGGAATACAGAACTACAGAAGCCAGGATTTCACAGACATGCTACCTTGGCTACATCTGAATTGTCACAACATCCTCAGACTAATTGACCTCACCCTCTGGGGAAGGTGTCTAACAAAGGGTAAACTCCAGATGATCCACAAAGCGGCAGCTATGCCCTTTTCTACCCACCACTGCCTTGCATTAGTTCTTCTCTTCATTGCTAAATTCTATTCAATACTATGCTTATAACTCATATATGCTTCTAGCAAGTCACCAATAGTGATAGGAATTGCTCTTTTTCCTTAAATACTGAAATGCTGCATGCAACAAACTTTCCATCCACTCTATATGTACTAATTTTTTCACATTTTCTCAACTAGAATGAAAGTTCATTGAAGGCAAGAGCTGTTTTTGCCTCCCTTTTTTGCATCCCTGGCTAGTACTTAGCACAGGACCTGGCACATGGTAAGCCCTTAACAAAAGCTTTTTTTTCCCTTGATTGATTGGCAGGTTTTTACTCATCAAATATTTTGCCTGCTTTCTTGGCTTTAGCAACCTGCAGCAGACCATTCATGTAACAATTTATTTAGCCATTTTTCAGACAACAGACATCTACTTTCTTTCCCAATTTCTACTATCATAAATAAGTTGTGCTATTTAAGTGGTGTCTATAGGGTGGGCATATGGACATTTTCTCCCCATTTATTTTCTCCTCACTTGGAAGAGAAGTTGAAACTGACCACTTCTTTCCTCTCCCATGAAATTCTCTGGGAGATGGGAAATTTGCAAAAGACTGTCTAGAAAAACAGAGTAAATAAAAGAATCTCTCTCACTTTTACCTATCATAGTAGCCACTATCTGAAGCCAGCCAGCAGAACAGTTAGCATCTGTTTAATCAGGTATTAAGCATATATTTGCAAAAATCCCTTATTTGTGATGGCTGCCTAGACAACAACAATATTTTGATAACTGTTTCAATATAATTGGTTTCCTTTATGCTTTTTATTTTATGCATTCAAAAATGTTGCCCCAGAAGCAGTTGATAGGCTTTGCCAGGTAATCAGAGGGATCCAACACAGAAAAAAAAGGTGAAGAACATTTAAAATGTATAAGATATGGAGAGTGATAAAACACAGGAATGGCACCCTATAGCCTGACTTTTACAGAGTCATCTCAATTCACTGGTTCTAAAAAAGGAGAGCTTATTCTCATTCAATAAAAGTTCTTTTTACTGCTAAATTATAGTCCTCACTGCCCTGATACTCCCATAATTCACTCTCAATTCCTTTATGCACTACATATTTATCCCCTTTTTTTGTGTTGTCATTTCAGTTGTGTCCAACTTCATGACCTCATTTGAAGATGTCTTTCTAACTCTAGGACTGACACTCTATGCACTTCACCACTTTGCTGCCTGTTCCCCTTATTGCTCCAGTGTTTTATCCTGACTATTGAAATCATCAGTGAGGAAACAAGGCAAACACCTTTCCCAACTAGAACCTTAATTACAGATTATTATTAAGCAGGCATTGATAGATAAATAGATGGATAGATAGATAGATGATAGATAGATAGATAGATAGATGATAGACAGATCATGTATCATGGAGCATCATAATAATATATGGATCAAAACTTTCAATATAATTAAACTAACAAATGAGTATGAGTCCATTTCCCCTAACACTATTGCAAAGGATTTTTTATCATATTAGAAATAAACACACCCAAAGAGATCCTTTAATACACATAATTTAAAACATGAAGCTTTGCACTATTCATACACACTCCTACGTGAAGGACCTCAGATTACCTGCACCAAAAATATCTCTCTTTGAAATGGGCAGCTTTTATCAGGACACTTAAAATCAAAGAATCTTGGTCACTTAACTTTGCTATTAGCATATTTACCCTATTTATAGTACACTCCAAAATAAGTCAATATCAGAAGGACTAAAATAAACCTTTATTGTGCTAGAGATCTGGTGAGAGCCAAAGAATCACAGTATAAATGTCGGTTAAATCAGACAAGTGACCGGAGTCTATTCTGCAAGGCATCTCAGGGACACCTAAGCATAATGATGGGGCTACGCTGGGCTAATAGTGGTCCTCTGCTCTTACCTTCATGATTTTTTTGGATAACAGAAATTCATGTCACTTACCACCTCTGTGACTTTGGACAAATTATTTAACCTATCTGGGATTGTTTCCTTATTTGTAATAGGAGAGTATGACTGGAAAATGTTTAAAGCCCCTTCCCTTTCCAGATCTTTGTACCTATGAACATTGCAATATTCAAGAGAATAATATTATCCTGCAACTATAGGGCATCTCAAAGTTAGAAGAGATTATAAATGTTATAAGGGTGGACACTATTTCCAGTTTTGTGAGTGTCTTTGTAACCCCATGGCCTAGGAGAGTACTTTGAATATAATGCGCTTTTAACAAATGCTTGTTGAAATAAAATAACTTGATGGTCCTTTGATTCTGTTTTTTGTTGTTCAAAACAGTGTCGTGTGATGCCCAAAGACTTATGAGGAACAGGACTATCCATCTCCAGGGAAAGAACTGAGGGAATCTGAATGCAGAATGAAGCATATTTTTTTCTTTCTTTATTGTTCTTTATTTATTTGTTTGGATGTGTATTTTCCTTCACAACATGACTAATATGGACATATTTTTGCATTTTTGCACATGTATGACATATCAAACTGCTTGCCTTCTCAGTGTGTGTATCAGGCATCATGTCAAATGCTTCACAGATATTATCTGCATCAGTTCTTCCTCAAGTTTCTGGGTAGTTCCTTGTTAGCTGAGGCATGATTAGCTTGCTTTAGAGCTTCTTATCATTTTCCCCTAATATCTTCTTTTTCATCATGAATAACTTGAGTGTAAAAAGCAGCATGATGAGGTGGATATAGATAAAGAACTGGCCTTGAAAGCAGGAGAAGAGGCCTGGATTCAAGTCCTGTTTCTGGGCAAATTGTTTAACTCTTAGACAACTCTCTAGAGCTGTATTTTATAGAGAAGATGACAATGACCTGACTGCCTCACTTAGGTGTGAGTTCCTTATACTAATGAAATTAAAGATCTAAAAAAAATTTCTGCTTTCAGCTTTTTTTCCTTTTTATATTTTTAGTTAGATTTGAAATAAAAAAAAACTTTTAAATGGCTGTCCTGCCAAATTCAACATTGAGATTACTCAGAGATTTACTATGAACATAATAACTAAATTTATTTTTCCTTTTGAATAGCAGGACACTTTCACATTTATTCTCACGTTATTCCTGTGAGGAACCATTTTTATTATCATCATTTTTCAAATGGAAAACCTGAAACAAGCAGGATTTAAATGCTCCATTGAAATTAGAGGCAAATTTACCATTAGACAATATACTTTTCCAAATCTAATCTAAGGTATTTTATGTAATTAAGCCAAATTGAAATTATATAGTGATTTAGCCTCCAATTCTCTCTATTTTCTATCTTCTACCTCCCAAATTATCACCAGCACATAATCAACATGATCATATTCTTCTTCAATATTTCAGGCTGTTCATTTTTAATTCTGAATGGAGAAGGTGGAGGGTAGACAATGGAAATTTCCTTCCAGACTTTCCTTTTAAGGAGGATAGGCAGCTACCTCATTCTTTCCAACTAGCCTCACTCCTCTGGACTTTGTCATGCTTGGGGGCACCTTCCCCATAACTTTTCAAATTTTTTTTAACGTATTGTCTTCCCCTATTAGATTGTAAGTTCCTTGAGGGCAGGGTCTGCCTTTTGCTTTTCTTGGTATCCCTAGCACTTAGTTCAGTGCCAAGCACATATATTAAGTCACTTAATGTTTATTGAATGATTGACACAATTACCAAAGGGATCTTTATAAAAAACCCACAACTCTGTTAACATTTCCAATTTTAAAATTTTTAGTGTCTACTTTCTTGTCTACTGAATATGGCTGGTATTTAGAAATCTCTTCCATCTGGTTCCAATTGCCTTAACAACATTTTGACACATTTCTTGCCTTCATGCATCCTGTACTTCAACAAACTGCCTCTGCCTTCTTTACTATCCTCCTCTGAGCTTCTTCCCCTCCATATTTCACCCCTTCCCTGTTTCTGAAAGAGACTCCTCTTTTCCTTTGTTGATGGTCATCTGGTAAAAGCCTTTTCTTTTGTTTAAGCCTTGTTCAGATCCCTCATTTCCCATGATGCTTTCCTGGATTTTTCTCTACCCTCCCTTCACTTCATCTCATCTGGAAGTGTTCCCCCTTCCTACCTTGTTTTCTGAATGCATTTTATTAAAACCATCCCTTTGCCCTTATTACATTCCATTTTCTATTATATGCATTTGTACAAATCTTATATTCCTTATTAGACTGAAGAATGAATGAATGGCAAGTTTCTAAAGTGTAAAAACTATATTTTCGGGTTGTCATATAATAGCTACTTAATGAATGTTTATTAACTTGAATGTTCAAATAAGTGGGAATGCTGGGACTATTAAATATTATTTGTTTATTGAACATTTTTTACATACTCTAAACTAAATTATTTCCTCTCTGTACAAATACAATTTTTTCCTGTATCTATACCTTTTTTCTCATCGTTCCTGAATATCCTCTTCCCTACCTCCTTCTCTTTCCCTCTGTGTAATAGAGATAGACTTTAATTTGGATTAAATCCACTTTAATCTAGATTTGAATACATTTAAATATGGTTTTGGTTGCATTCAGAAGTATTGTGGGCTCCATGTGGCCCATTTAAACCCTTAGCAGTGGTCCCTTTCTCTCTTCATCCCTGTCTCTCGGATCTCCCCCTTTTTGTCTCCCCATCTCCACTTTCTAGAATCCTATACATCTTTTAAAACCCAGCTCAAATGCCACTTCCTATATGAAACCTTGTCTACTCTCAGACATGATCTATTTCTCCTCAGTCATCACATGGCAGCTTGTTCATGTATTTATTTTGCATCTTGTATCATATTTATCTGTGTATACTATATTTTAACTATTCCCTCCCCACTAGACTTTTATGTTCTTTAAGGGTAACAGCATACCTTTTTTTTTTAAGTCTCCTAAAGAATCTAGCATAGTGCTTAGCTCATAGTAGGCACTTAAAAAGTTTGTCGAGTGGAATATATTTTTTACAGTCAATTATAGCCAATATGACAATAAAATATGGTAAACTCTGAAAAACTGAAAATGAATATCATATAAGAGACAATGGAAACAATCATGAGGATTGTAAGAAAACTATGGGATTTAAAGAATGAGAAATTCATTCTCTCTTCTATCTCCCAAATCATCACCATCACATAATCAGCAAGATCATATTCTTCTTCAATGTTTCAGGCTGTTCATTTTTAATTCTGAATGGAGCAAAGACAATGGAAACATTCATGAGGATTATAAGAAGATAATGAAATTTAAATAATGAAAAATTTCTAAGAAGCAAAAGATGTCATCATGGAATTATATTATAATCAATCTCTCCCTGTCTACTGGCTCCTTCCCTGATGCCTAAAAGCACTTCTAGATCTCCGCCACCTTCAAAACAAACAAAAAATCTAACAGACCTCATAGGATTCTAATATTCTTAATGTCTGCTATCCTTTTGTCCTTCTCTATTGAACTCCCTGAAAATTCTAGCTATATTCCATGTGCCCATTTCCTCCTCATTAGCTTCTAAATCAGGGATCTCAAGCTCAAATAGCAAGAGGATCTGTACATAAGAATCCCCGTGGGCAGCTTATTGACTTAGAAAATAAGATGTTAACATTATCTATGTTTTTATTGTCTTTATATTTATTTGTTTAATGTTTTCCAGTTCCATTTTATTCTGGTTCTGGCTGTACTTGGAGAATCATGGGCTCTATGTGACCCTTCCAAACCCTCAGCAGGGTGGCTTCAGACTTTATCTCAAGTTATTCGTGTTTTTTTCACTGGCAATTCAAATGGCCTTTTTTCATTTTATTTGTTAAATCCTCATCTACGGCATTCCCATTAACCATGTATGTCCCTCCTTCTCTCTTCCCACTACATATCTCACTCAGTGTTATCATTTCATTGGGGTACAATAATTCTCTCTATACAGATAACTCTCGAATCTGTATATTCACTCCCACCCCACATCACCAAGTGCTTATTTGACATCTTGAACTGGATGCCCCACAGGCATCTCAAGCTCAGTATGTCCAAAACCTAACTCATTATCTTTCTCTCCAAACTCTTCCCTCTTCCAAATTTCTCTATTACTACCAAAGACACTACTATCTTCAAGTCAATTACTCTGGCCACCTCATTATCCAGAATTACTCACTCTCGTTTACCCCACATATTTAACTAACCTATTGTGAAATCTTGATGTGTCTACCTCCATATCTTTAATATTTGTCCTCTTATCCCCATTCCTACAGCCAACACCTTAGTTCAAGTTCTTATCACTTCTCTTTTTCCACTACTACTGCAATATCCATCTAATTGTTTGCTTTCCCACACCCACCTCCAATTTCTACCCACTCCAATACACCCTCTTCTCTACTCAGTTGCCAAAATGACTTTCTTAAAGCACAATTGTGACTATCCTTTCTTCTATTCAATACCAGTCCTCCTTCCTACCTCCAGGTTAAAATATAAACTTTTCTTTTTGTCAATTTAATTCTTCACAGCTTAGCCCTTTTTTTTTTTTTTACTTTTCTTGGTTTCTTGTGCTTTTTTCTTCTCTGCACATTCTGTAACCCAACTATATTGACCCATTTTCTGTTCCTTGCACAAGATACAATAAGCTTTCAAATACAAATTCTGATTGTCTTTACTTAATCCTTACCATTGCTCTCTAGAGAGACTTTGATGCTGATAAGATGGCAGGTCAGTGGAATAGTGGCTGGAATATAAATCTCACCTCAGATAATTACTGACTCTATCACCCTGAGCCAGTTGAACCTCTGTCAGATTCACTTTCCTCAACTATAAAATGAGGAAAATAATAGCTAATTCCTAGAGTTTTTAAAAAGAGCAAATGAGATAATATTTGTACCTGGAATATAGTTTTTGTTGTTCAGTCATACCTGATACTCCATGATACCATTTGGGATTTTTATGGCAGAGATATAGGAATGTTTTGCTATTTCCTTCTCCAGCTCAATTTGCAGATGAGGAAACTGAGGTAAATAGGATTAAGTGACTTGTCTAGGCTCCCACAGCTATTAAGTGTCTGGAGACAGATTTGAACTCAGAAAATGTCTTCCTGACTCCAAGCACTATTTACTACACAATTTAGTTGACATGTACTAGATACTTATTAAAGGCTCGTTTCCTTCTTACAATAATTCTTTACTCCTTGATATTATTTTCTCTCTAGGTTTTCACGACCCTACTCCCTCCAGGTTCTCACTCTACCTGTCTAAATGCTTCTTCTAGTGCATTATCTAGTGCAAGTCCATTAACTGTTGGTGCCTCGGCCCTGTCCTGAGCCCTCTTCCCTTAGATGTCTATAACCTTGTTCCCATCAGGGTAATGGCCTAACCAAGGAATAAGTTTATTTTCCCAAGCCTTGCCCTTGCCATGGGGATTATGGCCATAGAATTCTAAACTTTGAAGAGAATTTATAGATTATTTAATCTGGGAGTCGCCAGTATTTTTTATGTTGGGGAGATGAGAGAGCTCCTTTCCTGTAGCATAGCAATTGATAGAAATGGAAAAATGAGGGGGAGTGAGAGTGAAATGAGGTTGGGAATTAGGAGAAAGTGCTAATGGAAAGGTCTGAAATCAAGGGAGAGGGGGAAGGATGCTGGTCTGGAAGATCTGCTGATGAGGCTTTTAGCCTGGAATCATGTCTAGTGACATCTGACGTTTCAACTTTAATATTGCATTGCAATGATCCAGAAATGCCTTCGAGCTATAAGAATGACAGAGAGAAGCCTCAGACTGGGCCATTTCAAAGGCTTGTGTCTCTAGACAAAAGTTTGGGCCCAAGAACATGAATTCAGTTCAGTTGAGACCCTGATCCATCTATACTAGTCCAATGCCCTCATATTATAGGTGGGGGTACCAGCAATATTGAATACTTCTCCATTAAGTGAGTAACATATCAGGGACTTGATAGCCAGTCCAATTCTATATCACAATGGAATTTGAAATGACATAAACACAGTATATATCTCCTAGTGCAAAGGTGTGACTTGGATGAAAATAAGTCCTACATTTTTTGGTTTTTTGCTTTTGTGGACTTTGAAACCAGAATCTTTAAAGACATTTCTGGATTTAAATTTGCAGGGGTTTGTTGGATCCAGCTTATGCTGGGGAGTGTCAAATGATAGCCATTCAGAGTGAGCATATCCACCATGGAAAATGCTACAAATTAGGGTTTGATTTATTATTATGATGGTGATGGTGATTGTCTAGACCTAAGAAAGTGATGGAGAAAATGTTAATAATGTATATTAAATTTTAAAGTACCTTGTGGAATTTCCCCCCCTAGAGAGATGATTGTTAAACATTCCTAGTTGAAAGGTAGAGACTTGAACTCAGGTGAGGGAGGGTTCACTAGTTGAGGGGGAGGAGACTAGTTGAGGCATCCTTTCTTGAATTCTACCCTCAGATGATAACAAATATATCTTTTTTGCTTTTGTCTTACACCAGATACAGACATTCACAAATTATCTTTGTTCATAACTATTATACAACTAGAACTTCTTAGGCCAAAATCTGCAAGAAACAGAAATTTGATGGAAAAATAGAGTATATTTTACCCATCATGTATCTTAAACCTACATTCAAGTCTTTTTGTTTGTAAGACTTTCATTTTTTGAACATTACCATCATTTCTAGATTATTCAAACCATCTTTACTTGTTATTTTAAATCCTTATCAAAATAACCACAACAAAATTAAAAACAAACATACTAGAAAAGCAAGCTAGACTTTGTTAGACATATTATTAATTTTCCACTTACACCTAATGCTAGGAAAGTCATCAAATATTTTCTCTGAAACATCAAACTAAATAAAAACCCTGAAATTTCTTGGCAAAGCAGATACTACTTCCCATGTTAGATTTAGGTCTGTTGGAGGTTTTAGGTCGCTGTTGTTATGACCTGATAGTAATTTGTGAGATGCAATGAAATGATAGAATATTTTTACAGATGCTACCAGAAAATAATTACCTATTTCTCCACAGTGAAAGTGTTTTATAATTCCATATTTTCTATCACATTATTTCTGTAAAGGTTGACAATATTTTACTTGTTTTCTGAATCCTGCAATTTATTTGTAAGCCAACTTTATTATTTCTTGGATTCCTTTTCTGAGGCCACAGTAAAATGATCTTTGATATCATGACTTGGAAATGGAATGAGAAAACGGGGCAAAGGAGTTAATGGAGGAACCATATGTCTAAATCCCACTTCTTTCTGCTCTTCTTTAATTATCTGCTGCCATATTGACTCCTTACCTTGAGTTTGGTCAGGAGGAGTTCATGATCCTCAAGTAGCTTCTTGGTCTCATCTTGACTGCTGCCAATTTCCAGAAGGTTGGGACAAGATTCAGCCAGCTGGAGTTGTACCCATTTTCCACTCTGTAAGTAAAAAAACAAAACCCAATTTACTTTTAGGTTCTACCTGTTTCTTCCTCCTCACTTTACATTGCTTTCTTTCTTTCTTTCTTTCTTTCTTTCTTTCTTTCTTTCTTTCTTTCTCTGTCTCTCTCCCCTTTTCTCTATCTTTCTTTCTGTCTCTTTTTTCTCCTGTCTCCTTCCTTTATTTCTTCTCTCTGTCTCTCTTTTTCTCCTTCCCTCTCTCCTTCCTTTCTTTTTTCTCTCTTTCTCTCTTTGTCTCTGTCTCTGTCTCTGTCTTTCTCCTTTTCTTCTTCTTCTCTCTCTCTCTTTCTTTTTCTTTCTCTCTGTCTCTCTGTCTCTCTTTCTCATTGACATTAATATGACTGATTTTGGCTTTTGAATCTTAGGTAATGCCTATATCCCAGGGTGGTTGGGAAGCTCAAATGCGATAATATGAATAGCATTTTACAAATTTTAAAGTCTGGTCTACATGAAAATAGATGATTGCTTTTATTATGCTACACACTCCTCTATTTAAGAATAACTAATATATCCCCAAAAAAACCTTAAATAGATGAATGAGAGAAGTTGGCTATTATTTTCTAAAAAGCAAGAGATTAAAGTTTCACCAAATCTAAGTTTTCTAGGGACACACCTTGACTAATTGAATTAAAATGAGATCATAGAATTAGAGCTGGGAGAAACTGGAAATTATCTTGTTCTATCCCTTCATTTTACAGAAAAGGGACACGGAATCTGATTGACACAAGGTCATCTTATATATAATTTTTGCCCTTCACATCTATTACAAAAAAAGTAAAGAACACCAATGTACCAGTTGTGTTAGAGGATACTCACCCCGCTGCTGGAAATTTAAAATCCAAACATATAAATAATCCCAAATAAGGAGTTTGATTGCTTTTCTTATCCCTAATTGTAGTAGTGTTGAGCCAGTCATGTCACATATTTTGGGTTTTCATAAGCATTCTTTTGGTCTTCTTCAATTACTCTCTTAACTGATTCATAATTATGTGACTGGGCAAGGCATAATAAGGGAGAGTTGGAAACAAGCATCTCCTAAGAGGTATATCAGGCACTTTGCATAAATCTCATTGGATCCACACAACAACCCTGTAGGTGTGGGCAGGTGTAATTATTATCCCCATTTGAACAGTTGAAACTAACATAATCAGAGGTTAAGTGAACTGCCTAGGAACACACAGCTATAAAATGTTTGAGGTTATATTTAAACTGTTCCTGACTTCCAGACCCCTACATGGTGGAGAGGGAATACAAAAGAAGCAAAAGATGCAGTTCTTAGCCTTATGGAGTTTATCATCCATTTGAGGAATCATGCAATTCAATCACAAATAAAGTGGAGAACAACAAAAAAGCAAGACTACTTTTGAATAAATTAATGATAAGGTGGCACTTACTGCATATGGACAAGGCACATGGAAAGAGCAAAGGTATTTTGTCTAAGACTCTTTTCTCCCCATGTATGTTGTTGTTTAGTCATTTCCTGTCATGTCTGACTCATCATGACCCCATTTGGGGTTTTCTTGGCAAAGATACTGGAGTAGTTTGCCATTTCCTTCTCCAGCTCATTTTACAGACAAAGAAACTGAGGCAAACAAAGTTAAATGACTTGCCCAGGATCACATAGCCAGTAGATTTCTGGGACCAGATCTGAACTCAAGAAGATGAGTCTTTCTGACTTTATACCTGGCATTCTATCCACTGCACAACCTAGCTGCTCTCTCCATGAGGACTCTTAAGGAATTGTCCTTGAGGAGACAGAGCCAAGAGTAAAAGCAGGAATTTGCCCAACTTCTCCCCCCAAACTGCTCCAAATTCATTTAAATAATGACTCTAAACAAATTTTAGAGCATCAGGACACCAAAAAAGGAAGAGTAGAACATTTTACAGCCAAAGACAACTTAGAAGCTCAGCAGAAAAGGTCTGTGACCCCAGAATGAAAGCCCCAGGACAAGACATGCTGGTTCAGCCCCAGCCCCAGCCCCAATCCCAGCCCCAGCCCTGGCCTGGGCCCGACTTCTGAAGCAGCCTCAGTATTGGTGACTTCCAGACCTCTCTACCGAGTAGAGACACCAAGGAGGTCATGGAAGGACAGCACAAAAAGTCTGTGGAACCAGAGTGAAAGCCCAGCCCACAATCCCAGGGCAGACCCAGCCCTGGCCCCAGCTCTGGAGGACCCCAGCATCAGTGAGGAGGGACCTCTGAATCAGCAGCAGTGCTGGAGGCTTCTGGACCTCTCAGCCTGGGAACACTAGGGAGGACTTGGAAGGTCAGTGGAGAATGTCTGTGGCAACAGGGTGGGAGTCTGGTGTGCAGTCCTAGTGCAGCCTGGTCAGCAGAGCCCCAGCCCAGCCAGCACACTAAATCTTACAGCTACTGTGGGGCAGGAACACATCTAACTGTTTCAGGACAGAAAAGAGTACTTGTGGTCAGATTCCTAGAAGGATCTCTGAAAACAGCAATACAAAACTCTTAAAGCTTGGGACAATGCACCTCCACCCTGGAAAAAAGAGCCCTGCTTTAAGACAGAGTTAAAAGTCCAATAATAGGCTAGGGAAATGAGCAGAAAACAAAAAAGGTTTCTCATCATTGAAAGTTATTATGGTGACAAGAAAGCTCAAAACACACACTCATAGGATGTTTCTCATCATTGAAAGTTATTATGGTGACAAGAAAGCTCAAAACACACACTCAGAAGATGATAACAAAATCAAAGCTCCTACATCCAAACCCTCCATGGCTCAAGTCATGGAAGAGATCAAAAGGGACTTGGAAAATCAAGTAAGAGAGGTAAAGGAAAAATTAGGGAAAGAATTGAGAGAGGTGCAAAAGGAAATATAAAAAGCTAATGAGAAGAATGCCTTAAAAAGAAAAATTGGTCAACTGGGAAAGGAGGTACAAAAGCTTGCTTAGAAAAATAATTCCTTAAAAAAGAGAATCAAGCAAGTGGAAGCTAATGATTTTATGAGAAATCAAGAAACAATAAAGGAAAAAGAAAATGAAAAAATAGAAAAAAATGTGAAATATCTCATTGGAAAAATAACTGACCTGGAAAATAGATCCAGAAGAGATAATTTAAAAATTATTGATGTGTCTGAAAGTCATGATAAAAAAAAAGAGCCTGGACATCATTTTTCAGAAATTATCAAGGAAACTGTCCTAATATTCTAGAACCAGAACATAAAATAGAAACAAAAGAATCCACTGGTCACTTCCTGAAAGAGATCCCAAAATGAAAACTCCCAGGAATATTATAGCCAAATTCTGGAATTCTCAGGTCAAGGAAAAAATATTGCAAGCATCCAGAAAGAAGCAATTCAAGTACAGTAGAAAACCACAGTCAGGATAACACAAGATTTAGTAATTTCTACATTAAAGGACCCGAGGGCTTAGAATATGATATTCCAGAGAGGAATGGAGCTAGCATTGCAACCAAGAATCACCTACTCAGCAAAATTGAGTATAAACCTTCAAAGGAAAAAAAGTGGTCATTCAATAAGAGAGAGGATTTTGAAGAATTTGTGATGAAAAAATCATAGCTAAATGGAAAATTTGATTTTCAAATACAGGACTCTGGAGAAGAATAAGAACGTAATCAGTTAAGTGATATCATAAGGAACTTAATAAAGTTTATCTGTTTGTATTTCTACATGGGAGGATGATACTATAAGTCATTAGAATGTTCTCATCATTATGACAGAAGGAATATATAAATACAGTGGGAACAAGTGTGAGTTGAATATGAGGGGATAATATTTTTTTTTAAAAAACATGATGAAATTAAGAGGTGAAAGAGGAATGTTGTGGGAGAAAGGGAAAGGGAGAAATTGAATGGTACAAATTATCTGCCATAAAAAAAAAAGAGTCAAGAAGAAGCTTTTACAGTGGAGGGGAAGAGGGGGAGGAAAGGGGTAATGATTGAATTTTATTCTCATCAGAATTGTCTCAAATAGGAAATAGCATACATACTCAATAAGGGTATAGAAATGTATCTTACTCTGCAGAAAAATAGTGGGACTGGGATATGGGAAATGGGGGAGGATAATAAAAGAGAGGGAAAATCGGGGGAGGGAGTGGTCAGTAGCAAAACACTTTTGAGGAAGGACAGGATGAAAGGAAAGTGAGAATAAATGGGGGGGATGGAAATACAAGTAGCAATAGTAATTGTAAAAAAAAAAAAGAATTTGAAGCAAGTTTCTCTGATAAAGCCTCATTTCTCAAACATAGAGGGAAATGACTCAAATTTGTAAAAAATAAGATCCATGCCCCAAATGATAAATAATCCCAAAACATGCAAATTCATGCATATCTTTTGACCTACCCCCCCCACCCCTCCCCCCGAACCCCCCCACCCCCCCCGGGGGGGGGGGGGGAGAAGGAAAATGGCCTTTGTGTACAACGCATATTCATAGCAGCTTTCTTCTCAGCCAAAAAAAAATTAGAAATCAAGGGGATGCCCATCAATTGGGGAATGGCTCAATAAATTGCGACGTGTTTGTATGGAATATTATTGCTCACTGAGAAATGATGAGCAGGATGTTCTCGGGGAAAAAAAAAACATACAAAGTCTTTCATGAACAAAGTGAAATATATATATATGTATATATATATATATACAATTTATACACAAAGTAATAGCAATGACTATTGTAATGACTTTGTTATTACCATCTGTAAATGACTTTGTTATTCCCAATAGTATAATCATCCACAAGTACTCTGAAGGACTTTTGAAAAATCCTATCCATACCCATAGAAGGAACTAATTGTGTCTGAATACAGATTGAAGCATTCTCTCTCTCTCTCTCTCTCTCTCTCTCTCTCTCTCTCTCTCTCTCTAACTTAATTTTTATTGAGGATTTGTATTCTTTTTAGGGTGGGAAATCTAGGCTTTCTTTCACTTTTATGGAAATGTTTTGCATAATTTCACATATGGTTTCCTAATTGTGGGTGGGACAAGGGAGAGAACCTAGAACTCAAAAATCTTAAAAAAAAAACACAAATAAAAACATTGCTTTAAATATAACTGGGGGAAAATATTAAATAAATGATTTTTTTTTTAAAAAAAGCAATTTTCCTTGAAACATATTTCTCTGCCCATTAGACCTGTACACCTATAATTTGCTATCACTCATACTCAACTCAAAGCAAAAGTTCAGAAAACATCAGGCACCTTGTTCTAGACTGTCTCTTTCCCTACCATTAATCTAAGGTACTTTTCCAGAGATTACTAATCATTTCCTTGCTTTTCATATGAGTTTGTATTTTGCAACATTTTGTTTTTCCTACCTTTTGTCTTGATTCTCTTCTCATAGTTTAAGCATCTTGAGGGCTTCTTGCTTCTCTTTTTATTCCAAGCAAGTGTGAAGAAGGCAGTCAATAAATATGATAGAAATATATTTCTCTCATGAATACAATATCAGGTTCATTTTCCTTCTTCCTTCCTTCACTTTTCATATCAAACTTTTTCTAGTGCAACTTTTTGTCTACAGAATCTTTAAATTTATTCTGATCCTTATTATTCATTTTTAGAGCAAAATCACTGTCCAGAGAATATTTTGTCTGCTTATGGAAATGTCAACATCTATAAAATGGGGATTTGGGCAGTACAATACACCTTGTTGGCTCCTTCTTAATCAGTATTAAATAATCACATAGTCTTTCCATAAAACCACACAAACTAGCCAAGGGCCAAGCTAAATCGTGTTTGAAATGAAAGAGATAAGACACCTGGATAAGTAGGATTAAAAATGGGCACATAGGGGAAATTTTTGTTTAATATAATTGAAGTCATATTCCATTATTTTTATTTATGGCCTTGACTGTTGAACTAAGACTGAGAATGAAGCAAACAAGGGATTAAAACAACTGATTTTTCTCTAAATCTAAAAGGAAACCCCATTTCTCCATTTTTATTGAGAAGTATTCAGCATCCATCACACCCACCATGTAAACACTGTCCAGCTGCTCTATGCCTGTCTTTTCCTTGACCTCCCCTCTATCTCCTCCCTCATTCTGTTTCCTTGAAGGAATCACTTTTTAAAGAATCAACAACTGAGAAAACAAAGCAGCAATCCATAGGCAAGTGGGTATGGATAAGTGAATTTCTAAAGAGAATTGAGAGAGGAAATGTGTCTTTTTCCAGGAATATAATTAATATAATAATATTCATATAATTATATGTGATATATTATAAAGTAATATTAAATTAATATATTAAATAATAATACAATAAAATTAATAACAATTTTGATATAATATTTTTTCTGGAATATAACTAGCACACTGGAAATAATTTTAAAGTATATGCATTTTTTTCCCCACAGAGATATTCCTGAATTTGGATTTTTTCCTTTCAAAAATATTCAGAGCAGCAGCAGGAGATTGTTTGATGTGAAGGTGGTGGTAAAGTCAATTCAATTCAATTCAATAGTATAAATATTTATGGCAAGAAAAACCTAGATACAGTTCTAAAAAAATATTTTCATAGTTTGGAATATAATTTAAAAGTTTCCATTCTTTAAAAGAAATCAGCCTATGATTTCTTAGAATATATTCTCTGATTGGCATTCTCTTGTCTTCTCTGAGGATGCTATGTATTTTGGGGCAGGGGTAGCTAGAGAAACGGCAACGATTAAAAAAAAATTATTTGCCTACCTCCCTGTCTGGCACTGAATTTATAAGGTGCTCAAAGAATCATCAAGTCACATGCACATTATAAAGTCTTGCTACTTCAGTATCAGGCTTCTTTTTCATCTCATCTTATCTCCCTGAGACAGAATCTCTGGTAAGAGAGAGATAGAACAGGGTCCTGTGAATTCAAAGACCAAGTGTAATAGAAACAACAACGGGAAATGCACCTGTATATTTTTCAGTCTTTTTGTGTTGAATCATTTTTCTCTATCTAGTTATGGTTTCTTCTCTATGAGTTTGCATATTACTGTATCATAAACAGCAACAAAATTCAGTGAAATAGAACATCCATCAAAAGACCAAAAGGAAAGCTAGTTAGTCAATCAAACCTGTCATGGTTCTCTAGAGAACAAAGGATAAACAACAACAAATAGGATACAGACCATTATTTGGCTGGGAATCGCTTTGTTTTCAATTTTTCCCTTCATTAAACAGTAAAGTCTTTCAGAGGCAAACTATCTAAAGCCAAGCAAAAGTTTTTGAAATCTTTGCAAGGTATTTTCAAGGGGAATGAATCACTTCATTTTGATGGAAGATGTCTTGTCAGCCTGAAGCTACAATTGTCAAATATGAGAAGGGCTTGTTGGAGATGAAGCCAAATGTTAAAGTCCTAAGTGGTATCCAACTCACCATTATTATGGAACAAGGAGTCCCTAGCAGTATTTTTTTTCTTCCTCAGTATTATGACTAGAATTAAAAACTTTCTTTATCTTGTCAGTTTGAATGCTGTACAGAGGTGGGTACAGTAAGGTTTGGGACTCTCACAAAAGCTGCATCCTGTTCTCCCTCACACTCAAAGTACATCATTCTTCAACTTTTAAGCTTTCTTCCTACCCCCTACAACCAGTCCCCCACAAAATTGAAAGCATGATCACAAGACCCCTTCCTTCTGTCCAGATAACAAGCTTTCTTCCCACTTTGTTTAGCTTCAAAAATCTAACAAATTCTGAGGCAGAGATACTATCATCTTTTTCTGTTTTGTTTTCTGACTAAAAATACATTCCTTTCTTTCACTTTATCATATAAAGAAAGAAATTGTCTTGAATTTGCTAGTTTATTCTTAGTTACTTGAAGCAGAAAGATTTTCCTCTGTACTGTAAACTGCTGCCCCACGTGGAATGTTGAGTGGGTATATATCATCCAGCGGTTAGGCAAGCCCCAAACCAAGAAGTGAAGAGAAGATTGCTGAGAGTGAGAGAGCTGTCAGCTTACCTTCAAGATAGCTATGACAATCCTGGAGTCCCCAGCTTGCACAGCGACGGAGCTGACTGTTGTTGTAGAAGGCAGTGCCCCAGAACTCTCTTGGCTGGACATGGTACTTTCAAACTACAGTTTATTCTTTAAGGCAGCCTCTGTACAGATGTGTCTCTCCTAGTCATTTCAGAAGGCAGCAAACAGGGTTACTTGGATTCATTCAGGGAAAGATCTCAGCTAACACTGATTAGTCTGCCAAAGGAAAGAACAGGAGGTTAAAAATAGACAACCCCATTGAGTTTATCATTCTTGAGAGAGAAACGGAGCATCGACACACCCCTAGTTTGGTAGCATTAGGCTGTCTGAGTTTTTTTTTTTTCCCCCTGTCATTATCTGAAGGGTAGAGGATGGCCCTGAGCTCTGTGAACATCATCTGACACTCGATAAGCAAATGGAAAAAAGATATATGCAAATGATAATTTTTTTTTAAAATCTAGTTTTGTCCACTTGTAAACTATATGGACTGATAATTGTGGACTTTAAAACCAGCAAGCTATTGTCTTGAATATTGATCTCTAAGAATTGTGCGTGTAGAATTATGAAGATTTGCTTTTTTAAAAAAAAATTACATTATTTGTTTTTTTCCACTGAATTGCTTACTGCACAAAGCTGTCAGTAATATATTTTTAGATCAATTTAGATCAATCACCCCTCCCCAAACACATCATCCCTTTCTTTTCCAAACTCTATCACTAAAACCATATCCAATAATCCAATTTGTTCAGAATTACACTTTTTTTTGGAGGAATTGCAATTGTTGTTTTTAAAACTTAGATCTAAATATCTTACATATTTAGTATTTCTTTCAGAATATTGTTTCCACAGATCATTTCCCTGTTATATAGCCTAACTTCTATTGTAAAAAATGTGGGTTTTTTTCTGTAAACTTTTTGATTATCACAAAAAATAGCTTTTTTTGGGGGGGTCCCATTAAAATTGGCATTACACTTTAGAATGAATTCCTCCCCTCCACATTACTGTGCAGATTAATCATAGACAGCTTGAATCATGGTACGAGATGAGTAGATTAATCCTATTGCTAGAAACTAGGAGTGAGCTACAAGTTGCCTGTGGTATTAAGCAGCAGCTGCTAGATCCCCCCAACAGAACAGCTGAGGGTGACACTAAAGTTTAGGTCATAGATTGCTGTGAAAATGACAGACAGAGGGACAGAGGAGAGAGAGGGGGAGGGAGAAGAAAAAGGAGGGAGAGAGAGAGAGAGAGAGAGAGAGAGAGAGAGAGAGAGAGAGAGAGAGAGAGAGAGAGAGAGAGAGAAGGAGGGAAAGAGAGAGAGAGAGGAAAAGCGAGGAGGAGGGAGAGAGAGGGAAGGGGGGAGGGAAGAGGGGAGGGAGGTGGGGGTGCAGTCTCAGAAACTGGCAACATCATCAAGGAACTGGAGGAAGAATAAAGACGAAGAAAGAGCGGTAAATGACAGACTTAACTGGGATCCACCTGATTCTTCTTGTCAAAACACCTCAGCTGCCTGTAAAAACATTTTAAATTTCTATGCTGCTGTTTAACACGTTTAAATCTGTACAATTATCTTGTTCTGCTATAACTTTTTTCTTAAGTTAAAAGAAAAAAAAAGAGGGGGATGTAGACACACACACAGACACACACACATACACACTCATATACACACACAAACGCACACTCATACACACATTCACACACATTCACACATGCACAACACACTCACAATACACACACACTGACATACACATTTGCATAGACACACACACATACACATTCACACATATACTCACACACATACACACATAAACACACTCATACATACACATGCATACACACTCACACACACATTCACACATACACACTCTCACACACATACACACACATTCACACGCATACACACACACTCACACACACATATACACACACACATATACACATTCACAATACACACATATTCACAATACACACACACACACACACCTTTCTATTCAGCAATTCTGGTTTCTCTAAAGGGCATGGCACAGCTTTTCAGCAATTAGATGGCCATAAGTGGCATCTCTCTCCCCCATTCTAGGCCAGTGTGTTGCCTCTAAAACACATGAAAACCTCTCCTGGAAGCCGAGATCAGGCTCCAGGAAGTTTCTATGATGTCATGAGCACAGGGAGGGGGAGGTGGCCATGGCGGAGGAGAACAGGCTCCAAACCTGCCAAATTGATAAACAGGTTGACTAGGAGGGGCGCCAAGATGTGGGGAAAGATTATAAACACAAATACTGCGTGCCAGGAAAGAAGTACTTGCAGGAGGGTCAGCTTGACCAGAAGCTTAGAAGGCTGCCTCCTTCAGCTAAAGCGACGGAGCAAACACTTGGGCCATCTGAAAAAGTGAAGAACAAGCAATCTCGAGCTAACTGGGCTTAGGAAAAGCCTGAGTTGGCAAGCCTGTCACAGGACACTCACGAGAGAAACCAAAAAGTCCCACAGGAGTAATGCTTAAGTTTGGGACAAAGCCAACTGGAACAGCAAAGCACGGTGCACACATGCAGCTATTAACCCATACCATGTTCTCCTAGCCACGGGTTAGCTCAGCTACCTGGAGCTTCTGCACAGGGGCCTCCACAGCCTAATGGGTGTTAGACACCAAGGTCTAAGAACTTCAGGCTAAGAAAAGAGTGGCCCTGTCCACAAGGCCATAGATAAGATGGGTGATTATATTAGGGCATGGGATACACAATGGCATTTCTAGAGCTCAGATTCCAGAAGAAAGGATGGGGGGAAAGAAATTGAGGGATTATTGCCAGAACTTAAATGTCAGAAAATCGGGAGGGAATCTGAGCATGAGATTCAGCCATCAACTCATCTACCAATTCAACCTTTTAAACAGGCCATTCCTACTTTTCCTCCTATGAAGGTCAGGGTTTTTGCCTTTTGAAAGAAGAAAATGGTATTGACATAAGTAGATTCACATACCATTTATTTTTGTTTAGTTTTAGTAATAATGCTTTGGCCTTGTGCAACACGTTTCTTTTTTGTTTTCCTTATTAATTTTATTATGTTTTAGGGTATCAATAGCAATCATTTTCTCCCTTCTACTTTCCTCCACTCTTTGAGAGAGAGAAGAAGAAGGAGAAGAAGAAGAAGAAGAAGAAGAAGAAGAAGAAGAAGAA